>CM040996.1:1171805-1196435 GCA_022985145.1 Pangasius djambal | reverse complement strand
AAAAAAAAAAATGCTTACACCATCCTCCTTTGGTGCTGTTATTATTTCTCTACATATTAATTATGCGAGTGGCAATAATTTTAAAACCAGTGTTTTAAAAAGAAAACTTTTATTATGCTTGAAAAGATATTGTGGTAAAACTGTGTTCCGATAAATATTCATTAATTTCATTTAGGGTGCCAATAATTCTGGAGTGGACTGTATCTATGAGGATATCTCACTGCGTTATATTTGTGTTCGTCCAGGTCAGAGTTTTGACCAGTCCTCGGAGACATGGAGGGCACTGGGACGAGTTGCGAGTCTGTGCAATCGGGCGTTTTTCAAACCCAATCAGGAGACAGTGCCGATCCCCAAGGTGAGGAAACGTCAGTGAAGAGGGGTGATATAAATCACGCACATCCACAAAACCAGGCTGTAAGAAATGAGACAAGACTTTTTAGACTCTACATTAAGGGTCATGTTCACAAAATGGGGTCTTAAGTTAAAAAGCTTTGTCAGTATTTATGTGCAGAAAGTTCTGTGTATTCAGAGTCGGGTTACGTCCCCACTTAAGTCACTTTTCTGTGTGCGCTATTTAGATCCTTAAAATCCCCTGTGTGTAGCTCATGCCTTCGAAGTTGCCAAATTTTACCCGAGTTGAAGCGTCTGAGACAGGGTTTTTCAATAGCGTCTAAATAGACCACCGCTTTTAAACGCAAAAACACTCACCTTTGTGTTTAAAGAAACAATCAGGGATAGAAAAAGCAGACCGAAGAAGGAAATGTTTGTCTTTACTTTAAAAAGTACTTTGATGTACGATAAAGACTAATACGATGATATATGAAAGCAATGGCTACGATGGCGAGAATTGAAATAAACATCTAATAATATACTGTAGTCTGGTATATTGCCAATATATTGTGTCTCTATTTTAGAAAAAAACTCCGCCCACTTGTGTAGCTCTCATTGTAATTTCTTTCCGTAGTTGCATCTGAGGCCTGAATACTGATGTGTGCAATTTCAGTATTAAATCCTCACAATGTGTGTTTAACCCTTTCAGCAATAGACGAGCCGTGAAACAGATCCAGTTCGAGTTGTTTCTAAGAATAGAGTTGTAAGTTTTACTTTTAAAATGCTTGGTGAGGAGCATGTCTGCTCTTGCCAGTATGTGAGAAGATTTTCTGGCCTTTATTCTGAGCAGGATTATAGCAAATGAGACAGAAAGGGAAGAAACTGACTTCACCTGAAACTAATTCGCTAGTACACAAGCATTGTAATTATACTAAATTACAAATCCATAACATTTAGTCATTTAATGATCTGGGTGACAAGATGTTGATTATGAGACATGAATCATGTTACAGTTATTTGTTTTCACAGTTGTGTTGTTTTCCTTTTAATATAATTGACTGCTACTTTGTACAGAGAATAGTGGTGGGCGATGCATCTGAGACAGCGCTGTTAAAGTTCACTGAGTTAACCATCGGAAACATCATAGACTACAGAGCACGATTCAAAAAGATCTGCGAGGTGCCCTTCAACTCCACCAACAAGTTCCAGGTATGAATAAGATCAAATCTGGGGAAAAGGTTATTTTCTCTCTGCCTTCACCTGGTCTGTCAGGGTTGCCAGATCTGCATGAACCAACACTGAAAGATCCCCCTTCATCAATTCATCATAAAATATGTTGTAATATTTAAATCTTTATTAATAAACCAGGTTCCGTAACACACAATTTCCCCAGATAATTATTTCATCAAGGTCATAAAATGATCTCATATTGTTCTAAGAAAAAAAAATAGCTATGAAAATGAATCTACTAAATCACTGTTTCCATGGCAACGTGTGTTTATGATGATTCTGGGATCAGTTTGGTATAGGATTTGTGTTTGAATGTGACGTAAGGACTAAAACACTGTGCGTGTCACGCTGTTATAGTAAAATAATGAAGGACAGGGTGGTGTGATTAAGTAGAATTATTCTTAACACCCAAAGTTGATTATTTTCCTATGACAGCACATCCCACAAGTGTTTTATTCCTCTTATATCACAGCAATTTGCCAATTATTACTATTTTTAACTGTTACACTCACAGCCCGTACAAGTCCCTGTGAATGAGCTGTAGAAACTGTAATGTATTAGAACGAGAGCAATGCAGTTGCACGACTGTCAGAGCTGCTGGTATAGAAAATGCATCAACAGTTTCTGATCAGACTCCAGACAGCACCGGGCCGTCCTCCTTCCAGTCACTAGGGTCCCTTTGGGTTTTACGCAGGACATTTGGAATTATACCTCAAACCTCCGCCTTTCTTTTATAGCAGTTCAAATAGAGCACGTCTACTTTTCCCCAATTCTTTGCCTCATTGTCGCCCCCTTGTTGTGTCCAGCTGTCAATACACGAGCTGGAGGACCCGCTGGACCTGCGCTACCTGCTGGTGATGAAGGGGGCACCGGAGAGGATCCTGGAACGCTGCTCCACCATCCTGATTAAGGGTCAGGAGCTGCCGCTGGACGAGCAGTGGAAAGAAGCCTTCCAGACTGCGTACATGGACCTGGGAGGACTGGGAGAGAGAGTGCTCGGTAAGACGGCGTCGAACACTGTGTTCACTCTGAAGCTTCTCTGAGGAAACTTTACATATTATAGAGATTATGTCCATGCAGTTTGGTCCTGAGAGTAACAATGTGTGACCTTTATTTTGTTTAAATATATTTTTAAAAAAAGGTTTTATTTCAACTACTGCTCTCAGCAGTGGAAAAGAGTTTCATTGGTCTATTTAGTCTCACTTCATATACTGTTAGCAATTTACTATTATATTGCTAATAACTCAAATAATTATAACCGATATGGCGTAATTTAAAGTACATTTTAGAAATGGCCCAGGCCAAGACTGTTGATATCAAAGCTCCACAACACAGACATCACCAGTAATTAATATATAAATATGAATAAAATGAATATAATGAATAAATTGATAAAATGAATTATAGGAATAATAATATGAATAATCAAATTTCACATACATGCTCTGGGGTGAAAGTATGAGCTCTCCAATATTAAATATTCAGTATTGAATTTATTTTAAAAAAAAAGTCAATTTAAGCATTCTTTTCCTTTTAAACATTACAAGTTCAGGGTTAGTTTTGGGCGAATGTGATTTAACTTCAGAAGGAAATTCAGACATATTTTAATTCCATGCAATGAATTCTCAAACAGCTTTAAAAAAAAGTGTTTGTTTGTTTTTTTTTATCCTGCTGTATTTTTTGTAATTAAATTTCCACTCGAACATCATCATCATCATCATCATTATTATTATTATTATTATTATTATTATTATTATTATTATTTACTCCTCAGGTTTCTGCCACTTGTACCTGAATGAGAAGGAGTTTCCTCGTGGCTACAGCTTCGACACAGATGAAATGAACTTCACCACATCTGGACTTTGCTTCGCCGGCCTCATCTCCATGATCGACCCTCCTCGTGCCACTGTACCTGACGCTGTGATGAAATGTCGTACGGCTGGCATCCGAGTAAGTCCAGTTCTGCATCATAACTTCACAGTTAAGATAAAAAAATATAACTTCAGCTGAGAAATAACCAGCAGTGGACTGTAATTTTTGTCACTACAACCTACTGTAATATTTTACAGTGACAAATATATAATCAATTAATTTTTTAAAAATATTATAAGTACATGTCATACATTTTACATTATTAATTTTTAGGATTTAATTGTAATTTAATTTATTTAAAAAAAATTATTTGTATTATATATATATATATATATATATATATATATATATATATATATATATATATATATATATATATATATATATATATAAATTAATTTATTAATTATATATGATAAAATAAACTAAATTAATATTATATACAAAATTAAAAAAATATTTTAAAAAACATAAAAGGTAATTAATAAAATACATTTTAGCATAATATTATTTTATATACTGTAAATAGTCTATAATTTATTGGTATTTAATATAATACTTTGATCTGCAGGTCGTCATGGTTACCGGTGACCATCCGATCACGGCCAAGGCGATCGCTGCGAACGTGGGCATCATATCGGAGGGCAGCGAGACGGTGGAGGACATCGCCAACAGACTGCGCATCCCTGTGGAGCAGGTTAAGAAGAGGTGAAGCATGACTCAAGCGTCATAAAGCTGTTATAACTGTTCATAAACACGTCACGGGCGTCACGTCGCTGTCATCACAGCAGCGCACCAGTAATACGGTTAGATCGTAACGCATAAAACATTCCAGGATTTTCTTCTTTATAACTTACGGCTGTTTATAGGCAGGTCCAAAATTATTGGCACCCTTCATTAGAATTAGCAATGAACATATAACATGAACATCACATGCACTGAGTGATATCTGAAGCTGTACAGATGCGGCATAGTTTTATTTTGAGAGTAGTGCAACTTCCTTTGGGGGGGAAAAAGTCTGAAAAGTATTGGCACCCATAATTTATATATAGTGCAGCATCTTCTAGACCAAATAACAGCACTCAACCTTTTTTCTTTTTTCCTGTGGAAGATCTTCGAGCCTCTTTATATTCTGAGGTTTGTGCATGTGGACGTTCTCTTCAGCTCTCACCACAAATTTTTCAGTCAGGTTCCAAAACCCTACTGAAAATCTAAATTATTTGTGTGTATTTTTGGAAATAGTATTTCCACATTCTCTTGAAGGGTGCCAATAATTCTGAAGTCGCAGCCTGGATCCAATACGCTGGGAACAAACGTTTTAGTAATATTTAGACACACGAAGATTTTTCTTGTGTTACAAAAACAGTTTGTTATGTTTATTTTATACATTGGAAGCCCAGTTGAGTCGCCATGACTGGAGATTTCGGAAAGAATTTCAACAGTGAAAGAATAATAGCTAAAGTTTTCATTTCGAAAGCATTAGCATCAGCCATAAATGACTAATTTAAAAATCTAGCATTTGAATTGACAGCTTTGTTAATCTAGTAGCTAGCTAATATGAAAGCTGAGATGACCTCTCACTACACAGTCCTCATCTTGTGCTGCAAGTGGCCGGTGGTGTGACTGGGCATACGTGATACACGCGTGAGTTATACAGGGACGTTGGTGTTGGAAGAAGGTGAAAGATTGGCAGTAAAGCTGGCTAAAGTTAGCTGAAGTTGGCAGCCTTCCTCATGGTTTTCACTGTGATTCTTTGTTCGACAGAGACGCTCGTGCTTGTGTTATTAACGGAGGTCAGCTGAAGGACATGACCAGCGACGAGTTAGACGAAGCTCTGAGGAATCACCCAGAGATGGTGTTTGCCCGCACGTCTCCCCAGCAGAAACTCATCATCGTGGAGAGCTGCCAGCGTCTGGTGAGTCCGGCTACCATGTTAAACACCTTATACCAATAATCAATATTAATATCAATAACAGAGGAATGCAACAAAGCTGAGACTCCTTTTGTCTGGCTTTTAGTACACGGTGAAAGTTCTCACATTCTAGCATCTGACCAGTCAGGAAAAGAGGGCGTACCTACACACCTGTCAATCATGTTGCCTATATGGCATCCTATTGGCCAGTACGTAGGAGTATAGTGCTACATAAACATGATGATATAACACCGTTATCATGGTAAATTATGTCATGTTTCTGAGATATCACAATTATCCTGATCGCTTTTTTGAACATTTTTTAATAACAATTCTGCACTGAATCTTTAAAACTGTAAAAATTTACATTTTTGAGTATTTTTATAGACATTTTTATAGACATTTATTTTTTTTTACTGTTTTTCACGGTACACTGCTGTTTTGCTGACAGTCTGTTGGCATTCCTGTACAATCATGATGCATCTCATCTATCATAGAAATAGTATTATGATATGATGTTTTTTAAATCGTCCATCTCTAACAGGGTGTAAAAGCCATTATGTTATACCCTATGAGTAGAGATGAGAAAGGATTTAACCTTTCTTCATGTCTGATGATGTGTTTAAACCTTCACCCTTCTTGTTTTAAGGATATGAGCGTTTTTATAGTAGCATGAACAACCTGAAAAATAATTTTTGTGTAACCAAAGATTATTTACACCATTTTTTTTTTATCAAATTATAGTAACTGAAATGTCGACTTGGTGCTTGGTTTCAGGTTTCTGGGTGTTGTTTTCTGACTGGAAATAACTCTCAAAAGCCATCAATAAGGAATTTAATATACAATGCCTTTAAAGTGTATAATGGGATTGGAGATCACGCTATAGCCAGATGCATCCCAGAATTCCCAAACAAATTACGTCCTTAAGTTCTCTTAACCTGTATGTTCTCTTTAGGACACAGAGTTAACATGTTGACTTTTTAATGAGTTCCATAAATACTGAAAATAATACCAGGACATAATAGATACAACTGTGTAATAAATATAGTTCATGTCTCTACGTCCAGTTAAAATAAAGTCACTACACTTTATCGTACTTATATAAATGTAGTAAAGGATAAAAAAGGTCTGCTGATGTAATGTAACCGTGTATGTAACTCTCCCTGTCAGGGCTCCATCGTGGCAGTAACAGGAGATGGAGTAAACGATTCCCCGGCTCTGAAGAAGGCAGATATCGGTATTGCGATGGGCATTGCCGGATCCGACGCTGCTAAAAATGCTGCAGATATGATCCTGCTGGACGATAACTTCGCCTCTATTGTAACTGGAGTTGAACAGGGTGGGTCAAATTGAAAAAATTAATTAATTAAATGTTAAATTGCAAGTATAATAATACCATGGAAATGTGAATCATACCTTGACATAATGAGGATTAAAAAATAAACATACAATGATGTTTCACATTGCGTTATAAAGAAACATGTTTGTTTCAGAATTGAACTAGATCATTAAAGCAAAATGTTTATATTTTGCTTATTTATAGGCTTTACTCATGTATGTCATGAAGGTTTGGAAGAAAAGAATGATTTTGATATCATTGTGATGCCAACATTGGTGGAAGAACTAGCCACCAAATGTGTAGGGATTTAAATTAATGAATTTAGGATGGAAACAGAAATATTTTTTTAAAAAATGTGTTCATGATGTTTTAACACTATTTTACATTTATTACATTATTCATAATCATTTTATATTACCAATTATTTACACAGTAATTACTAATAATATACTAATGTTTTAATTAATTATTTAATTTGATTATTAATTCATTTATTTTATATTAACTCATTTGAAAGCACAATACTTTTATATGATATTATATTATATTACAACTAATCATCAAATACAATTATATATATATATATATATGGATGTTGGTCCTGGATTTTTCTTACAGAGTGTATATTAGAAATATCATTTATGTCTTATATAATACTGTATATTTATTCAACTCTTGATTACTGATAATAATGAACCTGATGTTTTTTTTTTTACTCCGTAGGTCGGCTTATCTTTGATAACCTAAAGAAATCCATCGCCTACACTCTGACGAAGAACATTCCAGAGCTGACTCCGTACCTCATCTACATCACGGTCAGCGTGCCGCTGCCGCTGGGCTGCATCACCATCCTCTTCATCGAGCTCGCCACAGACATCGTGAGTGTGCACCATCGCCATCATTTCACTCGTGAGGTTAAAATCCTGCATGTTTCACTCTGACGTCTGCTGTCTCTCAGTTCCCCTCAGTGTCCCTGGCCTACGAGAAAGCTGAGAGCGACATCATGCATCTCAAACCCAGGAACCCACGCAGGGACCGGCTGGTGAACGAAGCCCTCGCCGTCTACTCTTACTTTCAGATCGGTATGTAGGCTTCTATTATTAGGACTGATTATTTTTGAATGTGTATGAGTTTATCAATATGAGCCACATTTCCTGTCTTCAGGAGCGATCCAGTCTTTCGCAGGATTCACAGATTACTTCACGGCAATGGCTCAGGAGGGCTGGTTCCCACTGCTGTGTGTGGGCCTTCGCTCTCAGTGGGAAGACGTCGGACTGCAGGACCTACAGGACAGCTACGGACAGGAATGGGTCGGTAGAAAAAGATTAGTCTTAATACGAACTTAATGATAGTGTTACGCCGCCCTGTGACGCAGCACGAGCAGCAGTTCGATGATGCAGTTGGCTGGCTGCATGCGTCTTCACACTTCCCATATTACTGCACATGAACTGTGCACTTATTTTAAAGTGTAACTTCTATATCATATTAATTTCCACCCTGGTACACCTGAAAGAGTCATTAGTCCTGTAACAAGTCTATTTACAAATGTCTATTTACATATGACATACTGCTGTAATCAATCTCTAACAGTAAATACATCCTAATTTGTTATGACTGTACAGTTTATCAGTAACTACACATGTATAAAGTGGAAATAAAAATGCTCCGTCTAATCTAAATGATCTAAAAGAAACACGTGACTTTTATGTTCTGTGACAGACGTTCAGTCAGCGTCTTTATCAGGAGTACACCTGCTACACTGTCTTCTTCGTCAGTATTGAGGTCTGCCAGATTGCCGATGTGTTAATCAGGAAAACTCGCCGACTGTCTGCCTTCCAGCAGGGCTTCTTCAGGTTAGTGAGTTACACACGACCCTAAAAAAAGGGCTGGCCCACATGTACCACGTTTATCTGGAACGACTGCTACACGCCCACACAGCTATATCTTAACCTGGAGGTCTGTGTACACCTGGTCCCAACACTAACACAACAAACAGAGCAGAAATTATATATATACGACCAGTCTCCCAAATTTCTCTCAGCAGTCCTCAGCTTTTACTCGTGCTTTTGCCACTAGATGTCACTAAAATAATGAATGTCACATATAGAGTTACTGTTACCACCCTGAAGTTGATTATTTTACAACAACAGCAGGTCCTGAAGTGTTTTATTCTTCTTATACCACAACAATTTACTAACAATTCCGAATTTTATTTATCAATGAATGACACATCCTACTTTCTTTTTTAATCCATATTTAGTTACATTTAATGTTGCGGGACATCTGTGAAATTAGTTCCTGTTCTCATTTACTTTATAGCAGCTATAAACAGTCGTTCTTTCAACACCGTCTCTTTTTTTCCCTTCTTGAATAAGGCCAAAAAAAAAAACAAAGCGTAAACTCCTCTGTCCTGAAAATTTACAGTTACATCTTTAGCTCTGACTGTTATAAAGCACTCACACTGGAGACTCCTTTCATAAACGTTAAGTAAACGCATTCCTCCTTAAAGAAAACTTCACTATATCGACAATTACACGTTTTTTAATCCGTTGATATGCGGCGTCTGCAGTACGAGTCCCTGTGAATGAGCTGTTACTATAGAAACGATAACGTATTAGAATGAGCGCATGAATATTAATATAAACAGGTGATTTGTAGCTGCACTACAGTCAGAGCTGCTGAGATATCATGATTATATTATTATGATTGTGTGATTTTTTTTTTTTCATGCAGAAACCGGGTGCTCGTGACTGCGATAGTCTTCCAGCTGTGTCTCGGTAACTTGTTGTGTTACTGCCCAGGGATGCCAAACATCTTCAACTTCATGCCTATCAGGTAGTTTACAGTTTTTCCTCAGCGTTATTTATATTATCTGCATCCTCATGCTCTGCAATAATACATGTACGTGTGATGAAATGTAGACAAACAGTGATTCATACATATTTCATTGCAGGGTGCAGTGGTGGTTTGTGCCGCTGCCGTACGGCATTCTGATCTTCGTTTATGACGAAATAAGGAAACTAGCCGTGAGAAGACACCCAGGAAGTCAGTATTTCAGTACTCTTCATTTTAATCCCATTTAACTAATGAATAGTTATCAAAGCAAGGCTGATGTTCTGCTTTCTGCATGTTTCCAACAGGCTGGTGGGATCAGGAATTGTATTACTGAGAGGACGTCAGCATTGCTGGTTATTTGGTGTTGAAAAATGACACCTGATTTCTTTTATCTGATTTATTTTATTTTTTATCTGTTACCAATGTATTTCGCTCTAAAATAATTGCTCATATAGGCCTATTTAAAAATAACTGACTAGAATTAGCCTCACGTGGCGCCTGTATCGGACTACTTTCTTTTATTAATAAAATAATAAACACATTATGTGTAGGTTTTAAGTGATTTTAGGCTTCCTTACACACATAGTACATATTCTGATATCTAGGTGGGAAACTGTATTGAAAAAAA
Source organism: Pangasius djambal (assembly GCA_022985145.1). Taxonomy (NCBI): domain Eukaryota; kingdom Metazoa; phylum Chordata; class Actinopteri; order Siluriformes; family Pangasiidae; genus Pangasius; species Pangasius djambal. Next base: position 1,186,289 of record CM040996.1, on the reverse strand, counting down.
AAAATAAGAAGGCACTGAAAATATCATTAAACAATCTTTTAGTACTGAACCGGCATGTGTTACGACGTCATAAAACATAAGAACCAATCATGTTCCAGTATGCAAATATATTTTCATCAGCGTTCTATTTGGACAGATTTACAGAGAAAATGATTATGCAAATCGAGACTCAGGTACTGAATGAAATCTCATCTGTGTTTATGTGTGAAAGTGTGAGCAATCTGACTAGCAGTTAGCCAGCTGGTTAGCTGATATTACAGTATTTATGATGACAGGAGGGTGTGGTGGTAGTTCCTAACTCTAGATTCATAAATCCTAGAATTTTTAGTGCGGTTAAAGATGTTCTTCAACCAATTTAGATGTTTGGAGCAATCAAAACATATTAAACAGCTTATTATTTTAAATACATTATTGTAATAGTTTAAAATTTGATGTTCAGGGCTTTAAAACGTTCTCTGAATAAAATCGGATTATATAAGATGCTGCCAAAGGAGAGCGTGTTTCAAAGGCACCAATGAAACCGCTTTTAATCCACTTTCTGACAGAATGTTTAGTTAGGTTTATATTTTATTTCTCATTTTAAATTAGCAACGTTAGCATAGACTCGATTAACCGCTCGAGCCGTTTTAGCTTTGGACCACAATGCACCATTCCTTCGCGCGCGCCTTTGTGGGCTCCGCGTCATCACAGCGGAATGTAGCACGAGCTACATTCTATCTCGCACGTTGCCTGTATCCGCAACCAGGGTCACGTGACACCACAGAAGCAAATTCAAAATGGCTTCCTATCAGACATGTAGTGCACTATATAGGGTGCGTAGAGACGTTAGATTGTGCCCTATGTAGTTCACTTACACAGGAAGTAGGAAGCGAATTGGGATTCAGTCAAAGAAAATATTCGTTTTTGCAAATATATTTCTGTATTTGATTTGTAAATACGTCACAAAAAGAAGCAATTAAGTCTCCTAAAGCAAAAACGTAATCATCATCGATCATCATCACCAATATCGATTTCTTGACAAATTTTATTTTTATAATTGATTTAAGTTGCGTACGTTTCAGTTTTATCAGACGACGATTTAACGCGTTTGACTTCGACACAGTCGTTCTTTTGCCCTCCACGTGGTTTCCATGGCAGCCGTGACAGTCCGCTCGTGCCCATTAGTTTAAAAAAAAAAAAAAAAAAAGGTCCCCTTACGTCAGGTTTCCAGGGAAACCAGAGCCGTGCACGTGCCCAGTATATAAAAGGGGGGCGTCAGACGGAAGCGGCGCAGTCTCGCTGCAGCATCCCAGAAATCCCGAGGTGAGTCACTACATGCTACTTTGCGCGTGAAGTTCATACATTTTTTTTTACAAATTTTTTTACAATAAAATGTCAAAGGTTACGGTTAAGAATTTAGTTATCTTAATGAAGTTGGTAGAGACGGAGAAAAAGAGGAAGAGGATGTGCTCTTCCTGCTGCGTTTAGGCCTCGGTACAAGGACGCAGCTTAGCCGAATGCTTATATAATCATTAATTCACTAAAGAAGGTGTTTGTCTGATGCTGCTGAGCTTAAAGGATGCTAGCTGTAGTCGGGGAGTATTTATAAAAGTTTGCTTAGTAGCTAAAAAAAATGCAGCAGAATGAATGAGGTGTGAACCAATCATTCAGTACTTCAACCCAGAAGTGTGCGCTGTTTTCGCACTGTGCTTAAAATCAATGTCTTAAATGCATTTAGAGGAATCCATAAACTGGGCGAAAATAATAATAATAATAATAATAATAATACTAATAAGGAGACATGCGGCTGCTCCTGATGAGCACGCGCTGCTGCTGCGTCATCATCTTTCCAGAATGTACCATCTGACATGGCGCAGGGATGTTTTTATGCTTTTATTTTTTGCCAAAAATAATCAATAAAATAGTCACTAAGTATACAGTAATGTTATGTATTGTTAGAAAAACTGTATACTGTAATTCCTCCATCACTAACTCCGAGCAGCCATGATGATTAATGACGATTAAAGATGATATTTGCCTCTTCGTAATCCATCCGCTTTGACGAGAAAATCCTAAATGTCTTGTTTTTCGGTGCCTACATTTGTTTTCTTTATTTGTATTCAGACTTGTGTAGGGTTTCACATCCGCCATGAAGGTCGGCATCCGCCGTCAAGGTCGGACAAGTAACGTTTTCACATATCCGAGTCCCAAATTAGTGCTCGTTCCCTACACTCGCGCACTCGGAGCCGTGTGTAAAATAGGCACTCTTCGACGCCCTATCTAGTGCACTTAATGTCAAGTGGTGAGTCATTTGCGACAAAGCCCATGATTCAGGTCTGAATTCTGCACCTAAACCGAGCGGTTGTTCGGTTAACCGACGGTTAAATACATATTTATCATTATTATACAAAGCGACCACTTTGGAATCAGGTGTATTTGACTTGTTAAGTAAGTTTGGTAGACTTTCTTGGCTCACTGATGCTGTAAATGGTGCAATCCGTGTACGTGCTGAATGTCAGGTGTCGCTGATGCTGATGCGAACTGGAACCGGTATGAGTCGGATCCTCTGAGGGGGCGGGGCTTGTCTTCCGTCCGTTAAAATCTTCCTAATTTTTTTTTACATTTTATAACATTTATACCGCCTCGTATACATACTGATCACTGATACCGAGGTGTAGAAGCTATTTAATAACCTATTTTAAGCGTTTAATCTTTTATTATGTCCTTAAATACGATTACGAAGCAATGCGAATCTGTGTGGAGCTCATGATTCGATTCGTGATTTTGATTCATGAATCATTTTTTAATTATTTATTTCTAATATGATTTCTCGTTGATGATATTATCGCTTATGATATTAAAAAAAACATTAGGCTTGGTTAGGATGCTTTCTGATCCTGTAGATTGCTCAGAATTACTCAGTATTGCGAATCTCTATCGATTCGATTCACTTTTGATTCATGACTCGTTTTTTTTTCCTTTCTATCCAGTATGACCTGTTGCTGCTTTTTTTAAAGCATGATGTTATCATATACATCCATGATGAAAAACACTAGTCTTAGATACAGATAGACGATAACCGTCGATAAGAATCGATGTTAATATTACTGTTAATTTTTAATGCGTGCTATTATAGTGTTATTATAGCCTCGGTGCAGTGTTACAACATATAAATATAAAAATTGCTCATAGACACGGAGTGTATCGAGTATTAATAGGTTCAGACTGATCTGCAGATGTGACGTGGGCTGCAGGATGACACAGCACGCCGCACGCCGGGTCCTCTGGCGGCGTCCCCGCCGTGTCCTCCGTCTTATCGACCCCACTGCAGCACGAGACCGAGGCACATCTGCGGCTCTCGCGTCTCATCGGCTCGAAAAGCACGTGAAAGACTGAAAAAAGCATCACCTAAACAAACCAGTTAAAGAGGCAGCGTGGTGTGTTCAGTTCGTGCATATCTGGTTTTATGAGAGTGTGTGTTTTTCTAAGGCGTGTGTTGTGTGTTTCGCCGCCTGGGCCGAGCGCCCTGGTGGAAAATTACTGAGAGAGAGAGAGAGAAAGAGAGAGGGAGGGGGACGGAGCCAGAGAGACAGACAGTTTGGGAAGGGGAAAGTTTAGTAACGCTGTAGGAGTGAGATGACACAACCTGTTTCTTCTCTGAATGTGTAACTCTTATTACACACACACACACACACACGCTTTATAAATTAGGTTTGGAAATGACTCGGTGCAGGTGAGTATGAGTCGTGTCCTGTACGAGGTGAAGGAGTGTTTATGTATCAACTCGGGAAAGGATGCAGACTTTTTTTCGGGTTTTTTTTTTTTTTTTTTTTTTGGCGCAGTAGGTATGAAGGTGTATAAACGGCCACGCCGTGACACAGCACTTCCTCAAAATGGCTGCCAGACCCCTCCCTTGAGGCAAACGCATTCCCAGATAAGCTCTCTTATTCTCAATGTCAGATTGCCGGTTGCTCTGAATAAATGTGATGCAAAACAGAGCAGACACGGACTCTCTCTCTGCTCACGGCATGCGGGCGTGTCCCAGGGGAAGACTGACCCCGATACACTGGTCCCGGATGAGGAATTTTACTTTAACCGGGTTGACACAGCTGTTTCTGAGGAGTCATCCCGGCATGAGACAGCCTCTCAGAAGTAACGCTGGAGTTTAGTTTAAAGCGGCCATTTGTAGTTTTTAGAGCTGCTGTGTGTGAAGTGGTAATGAAAACACCGATGAGTCTTTTCCTCATCCATCTAAAAAAACCTTCTTGGATATATCTATATATTTTTTTAATACAGAAAAAAAGTTTAATTTTACAGATGAAGGAGCAGGGCTGTCCGATTCTGTCCTGGCTCAGAGGGGGGCGGAGCTTATTTCTGTCCCTGAAAGATGTTAACAGAAGGAAATAAAGAAACTAACGAAATGCATGACATCACAGTTTTTCCTAAACTGTCTTCAGAATATGATAACGTGACTTAAAACATTGAAACAGGACCTTTTAAACACATAACATATTATTATTATTATTATTATTATTACTATTAGTATTATTATGTAATATATTTTTAAAAAAATAAGATTTGCACTTGCATGTTCTCTTGAAAGGTGTGGATAATTCAGGAGTCGTAATTTCCTTCTCAGAGCTAATTAATTAAATGTTATTCTGTTTTTTGTGCAAATGATATGCATTTATTATTAATAATAATAATATCGGTGTCTGTGTCATACTCGAGGTTAGAGTCGAGGTTAGAGTCGAGGACACTGTGCCGCGTAGGAAGCCGGGAGCTGTTGAACTGGGGTCAGCGTGCAGAGGAGGGACTCGGGAACACAGCGCTCGTCTGTTAGCGGTCCGGTCTGATCCGCTCGGCGTCCTGCCGCCCGAACGCTCGTTTACTTCACCCACTTCGCCTCTCCAGAGCCGCTCTGATCAGCGCAACCTGATTCTCCCGTTTTATTTACCAAACAGCTCCTCTGGCTTTCTAACAACAGCTCGTCACCTGATCTCTCCTCACGCCGCTCCTCATAGCAGCGTCGGTTAGCGGGAGGAGGAAAAGTGAACAAAGCTAGGAAGGAAGACTGCAGCGCTGGACATTCTCCATGTCCTTGGCCAGATATCACGTGACACATCGCTGTAATTTCAGACGCCTCTCACTGCAGAGGCTGGACGAGCACCAGAGCACGTGAACACGACATTTTCGCCGTTGTTTATTCATCGTTTTAACGCACTCGTGATCATTTCTATACTAACAGCTCGTTCATAGGGACTTGCATGATTAACAATCCGGATAATGATCGATCTAAACGTTAATACGTGATGTTTACGTAACATTTATGGAAGGAGTCTCCAGTGCCAGAGGTAAAACTGTAACTTTAAGCTTTCCGACATTTTCAGGACAGAGGAGTTTGTCCTTTTTTTTGTCTTTAACTTCAAGCGAGAGAAGAAAAGAACTCAAGAATTCATGTTTCATGAACATGAAATGTAACTATAAACGGATAAAAAAGCATGACGTTTTGTTCTTTCATAAACTGAAAATAGTAATCGGAATAAATCGCTGTGGTGTAAAAGGAATAAAGCTCCAGGTTGGTAACGCTGCCTGTGCTTCGTCACACCACCCGGCGTTGATTATTTTCCTGTAACAGCACCACACCGAGTGTTTTATTCCTCACGTCATCGCTCTTATATTTGTTTTGGGTTTTTTTTTGCCATGTGTGCGTTTGAACGTTCTGAGAGCTCGTCAGCGCAGCACTGGCTGAAGGACCTGGGAGATTAGGGTTAACCACCTGTGTTAGGCACACACACACACACACACACACACACACACACAGATTCATCAGATTAGGAGATTATTACTGTGTCCTCTGTTACACCGAGCCAGATGCAAGGGCAGTTCGACTCGTGAATTTGACTCGTGAGAGAAAAGCGGATCATCTCTCGCAACTTCCTCTTCACCGAGAGCTCGGCTTTGACCGACCGGATCGGAAACGTGCTCATGTCCTTGTAGACTGATTGGATCAAATAAATTCTTTATTTATTATTTACAACATACGCTCTACATGTTCACACTTACACACCCTTTCTCAGCCGCTGTATCATGTTTTCGCAGATCAACATGTTTTTATCAAGATATCTCGATTGCTTACGATCACGCGTGTCCTCCGTGTCAGAATATATACGATGAAGATCCTGGACCTACCTACGAATTAAAAAATTACTACATTTTGCTTATGTTCGTAGCTCTTCGACTCGAAAGCATGAAACGGTTCGTCATAGTTGTCATAACACTAAATAAAATAGATCCTAATCAGCTAGCTGCATACCCGGAGGATTTAATTCGTTCCTTATTTCTTTCCATGGCGCTTCCTTTTTAGTCTCATCGTAGTAGATCTGTGGAAAGACTTCGCAGAGGCGTTTTCTCTGCTGCCGCAATCCAACAGATGTTTAGCTTTACGTTGCACCATCACCATATTTATAGCCGTCTTGGGAGTTTGGTGTCCTCCTATTGGTGGATTTTTGCTGAGCGTCGTAGCAGCGCTCACACTCTTGAGATTTTAATCAGAATTTTCTGATACTATCAGAACTTCATCTCCGACCGCTGACCTCAACTCACAGCCAACAAAAGCCGGCTTAAAACACACAGCCTGTTAAAGTCACAAGTTAATGGCAAACGTTCACATTTAACACGAGCGTGAGGAAAACCCGATTTAGCCACGCCATAATAAGTGAAACATTCCTGATATTCCCTGTAGGGAATCATTTAATTACTGAATAATTTCCTTTCCTGGAAAATACACGCTTTAATGAGAAACGCATTCGTAAATCAGTTGTTTACGTTTAGCGTGTCGCGCTGTTATAGCAGAGTAATCAACGATGAGTCACTGTTTCATTTTAAAAATGGACGTAGTGCTCGTGATTGACTTTAAAAGACCAGAATTAACTCTGTGCTGCATTATAACTCTCCGGATCCATCTCAGGATTTCCGTTAAACTGTAAGAATGTTGTAACATCCTGAATTGTGTCGTTTCGGCTACAGTAAACCGGGCAGCTCGAAGGTTGCGTCAGTTGTGCAGCGCAACATGGACCTTTCGATTCTTTTGCCACAGGGCTGTTGGCTGTTGATTAATTTTCTATAACAGCAGCTCTGTCAGTAACGCAGCCGCGAATTAATACGTTATCGTTTCTATAGTAACAGCTCATTCACGGGGACTTGTATAGCGGATACTTGAATGATGAAGTTTTCTGTAAAGAGAAATGTGTTTATTTAACGTTTATGGAAGGAGTCTCCAGTGTCAGAGAAAAAAATAATTTTATTAACTATGGAACGGATAAAATGTACGTTGTTCTTTTAGTAAATAAAGACCTGTAACCGTTCACAAATTACTGTGGCGTAAGAGGAGTAAAGCACTTCGGTAACACGCTGTCTGTAACAGGAAGTCCGCTTCATCACACCGTCACGTCACTGATTATTTTCCTATAACAGCACCACACACAGTGGGTTTATTCCTTACTTATTACACTGTAATCCAGTGGAATTGTAGCAAGAGGTGCTTCCTGTTTCCTAGATGAAGCTCCTTCCACTTCCTGTGCTCTTTCCACACAGGCCACACTTATCTTCAGCATGCCTTATATGGTTCAGTTTACATTCGGGTTGCACAACCCGTACCCGTACTGCTCGCAGACGCCGAGTCGTGATGCGTTTCTCACATGCGGCGACGTGCTTCATGAGCGAACTGAGCTCAAGAACGGCGAGAGCTGCGTGTTCACTTCTGATTCATTTTTACACCACGGTCTCTATAAAGTTTATCTTTATAGTTTTATTTATGTTCATGTTACAGCAGGAAGCAAACGAAATATTTCATATAACCAACCTGTAAGGAGTTATTCAGTAGTAAATGGACTCGCTAAGCCTGCTTTCCTGTCGCCCCTGGCAACACGTTTGTACTTCTGCCTGCTCTCTTTTTTTTTTTTTTTTAACATCGACACAATAGATCTGAATCCGAGCCAAGCTCCTGAAAGTTCACCGAGTTCCCTGAGCTGCATGCTAACGCGAGATCTCCTCGAGGGCAAACCGAAATCACATCCTCTCCAAAAGTTATTTTAAAACCAGCTCAGAGTCTCAGCACACAAACTCGCGTCAGGCGAGACGGACTCGGCACTGATTTTACTCCTAAGCAGAGAATTAACAAGCATTATGATGCATTATAGAGCTTAAATGTCCTGCTTTTGACTACGTAACTGTTTAATGAATCGAGGATTTTAGCGCCTGATTATGAAGTGCTTAATCTGCGCACTCGTAACGGGCTCGCTGGGCGCACAATATCGATATCGTGATAAATTACTTCACAAGACGCTTTTCTAAGATTATAAACTGACTGGAAGTTGCGTAATATTTAAAAAATTTGAAAACTTTAAAAATGTTTACAGAACTTTAAAATAGTTTGTCCTCTGCAGTCTTTTAAAAAGTTGATCTTTTTTTTTATAAATAAAGTTATTTTTATTTTATTTTTTTGAGGGCATTAAATTTTCTTTTCTTTTCTTCAGGACTTTCATTGGATGTTTTTTTTTTTAAACCCTGGTGAGATTCAGATTTCTTTCCAAATACGTGACCTGCGCATCTTGACGTGATGAAGTAAAATAAAAACTTTGTTTGTTTGTTTGTTTTTAAACACGGAGCCACTTTAATGAATTAAATTCTGTCGATAATTTTACACACTTGGGCAGAAGATTTCAGATTAAAGGTAAACGTGCGCAGAATAATCTGATTACTGAATAAAACGTAGATATTTTTTATCGAATGGTTTTAACGCAGTCCCGCCTACTGAATGAAAACACGCTCATGGGTTTTTTATTATTATTTATTTATTCACTTGTGCATATTTTCTCCCAGTTACATCAGCAGTGATACACAATTAGAATCTGATTGTTGCTTGAAATGATATAATTAATTATAATAATTAATTAAATGAGTATTGTAATTAAATCATGTAATTTTTTCGTTGTTTTTCTGCAGGTCTTAACTCTCAACAGCAACCAGTTAATCTGTAATCATGTCGAACGTTTGCGTCGGAATCAATGGGTAAGCGAAAGCAAGCACCGACACCTGCGTCACCTGTTCACGAATTACGTTTTTTTTTTAAATTTATTTATTTTTTAAAAAATATTTTTTAAATTGTGGTCCATCTTTGTTTCGTCAGATTTGGCCGCATCGGCCGTCTGGTCCTCAGGGCCTGCCTGCAGAAAGGGATTAAAGTGACGGCCATCAACGACCCCTTCATTGACCTGCAGTACATGGTGAGGTTTGACCTCCTGACCCCGTCGTTCGTTAGTGTGTGAGTGAAGGTCGTAGAGGTCACGATGTTGAAACGCGTGTGTTGTCCTGCAGGTCTACATGTTCAAGTACGACTCCACCCACGGACGCTACAAGGGAGAGGTGCATCACGAGGACGGCAAGCTCATCGTCGACGGCCAGGCTATCTCCGTTTTCCAGTGGTGAGGGTCTCACACACACACACACACACACACACACACACACACACACACGTCACAGCACAGGATTTAACCTGACCAGCTAATTCAGCACTTCATGATTAGCTTAGAATGAAAAATCCCAGGTTTGGGACGTGACGTGTCTAGTAGAGGAGACTCATTTTTGTTTTTTGTTTTTTTTCTTTTCTTTTTTTCTTTGTACGAAGAATCGCAAATCCTCGTCTGTTATTACGCGGCTTTGGTCCGGCGTCAGGACACAAAACACACGTTAGCGTAGCGGAGCGAGAGAGGACGACATGCGCTGTTCTCCAAACTGCTTTCAAAAAAAAAAGAAAGAAAGAAAGAAAGAAAGAAAAGAAAAAGCACCGTCCGTATGTCGAGAACTCTTACTTTATGTTCTACTTAGCAGCTGATGCTCTATTTACTTTTTTTTTTTTTTTTTTTTTCAGGAATACAGTGAAATTTAAAAAAAAAAAAAAAATTAAAATGCCCACTTCAACATCATCTCAATTCTGATAGTATCTTATACGCTTATTTAATTTCAGTATACTTTGTGAAATGTTTATGATCGATGCGGATTTCCTCCTTGAGTAGAAATATACGATCATTTCAAGCCATCGAGAGCAAAAAAAAAAGTGTTTCGTATCATTATTTTAATTTCGCAGTTTATCACGCAGTTTAATTTTTCACGACTCGTTCCGTCCTCGTCTAAATTTGCGTCCGACGTTGTACTGAACACCTTCCTCCTCCTCCTCCTCCTCCTCCTCCTGTTCTCAGTATGAAGCCCGCTGAGATCCCGTGGGGTGACGCCGGCGCTCTGTACGTCGTCGAGTCCACCGGAGTCTTCCTCAGCATCGAGAAAGCCTCTGTGAGTCTCATCGACCCACATCACAGCAAGGAACTATTCTTAGCAATCTCAGTTGCTTCACCTTGAGTCACGTGTGTGTGTGTGTGTTCGTGTTCTCTACAGGCTCACTTGCAGGGCGGAGCCAAGCGCGTGGTAGTCTCCGCCCCCTCCCCCGACGCCCCCATGTTTGTGATGGGAGTCAACGAGGACAAGTACGACCCCTCCAGCATGACCATCGTCAGGTGAGTTTAGCGCTCTAAACTTTAAAAAAAAAACTTAAACTGCGATTGCACCAACAGGGAAATAACCCGGATTATCAATTATTCAAATGTATTAATTAATCCAGTCGCACGGAATTGTAAACTCGATATTTAGGCACGTTGTTGTCGTTGTTTACTTGTTTACAACATACCGAATCGGTCATGGCGTATACTTAGAATTAATTTTAGATTTCATGATCCATGTTTAAGATTAAACCTCTTCTCCTTGGAGCATCGGCTAACTAATTAACTAATAAGAGAAACTGTGTTTCTAAATCACATGATTCCTACACCTTTTCAGTTTTGTGCATGTTATTTGAATTTTTTTATAATAATAATAACTAATAATAAATAACCCGGATGCCTGGTGGTGTATCTGACAGCAATGCATCCTGCACAACTAACTGCTTGGCTCCTTTGGCCAAAGTCATCCATGACAGCTTTGGTATCGAGGAGGCTCTGATGGTAAGGATCATTTTTTGTAGCTTTAGATATTATTTAACATATTTAAAAAAAAATAAAATAAATTTAACCCATATGATTTGTGCATTATTCTATAAGTTCTCCAAACAGGTTTTTCTGAGGCTGTGATGTTAAACCTTTAGTTTTCTATTATCATGTTCTGTGTATTTTCCTGGTTATTTGTACAAGTAAGAAATAAATAAAAAAACAAAAACAACATGGACCATTGCACCTTTTAAGCCTTTTACGCTTCTTTGCCGTCTCTCTCACAGACAACAGTCCACGCCTACACTGCCACCCAGAAGACGGTGGACGGTCCCTCTGCCAAGGCCTGGCGCGACGGCCGCGGCGCTCACCAGAACATCATCCCCGCCTCCACAGGAGCTGCCAAGGCTGTGGGCAAAGTCATCCCAGAACTCAACGGGTCAGCAGGAGGAACACAGACGTAGAGTTTTCCGCTCTGCTTTTCCTTAACCAGAACAAACATGAGAACATTTTTCCTGTTTTGCCGCAGGAAGCTGACCGGCATGGCGTTCCGCGTCCCCGTGGCCGACGTCTCCGTGGTGGATCTCACCTGCCGCCTCTCGACCCCCGCCAGCTACGCTGACATCAAGGAGGCCGTCAAGAAGGCTTCCCATGGATCCCTGAAGGGAATTCTGGGATACACAGAGGACTCTGTGAGTCAAGAGACAATTCGCCTAGCCGATGAAATTGTGTTCATGCACCATAGCGCGAGTGCTTACTGTTTGTTTGTTTGTTTGTTTGTTTGTTTTGTTTGTTTGTTTAGGTTGTGTCCTCTGACTTCGTTGGTGACACCCACTCCTCCATCTTTGATGCCGGCGCCGGCATTTCCCTAAACGACAACTTTGTCAAGCTCATTTCCTGGTAAGCGAACACACCTTCAACACACAGCGCCGTCGGGTTCTGGGCTCTGATTGGTCAGTAGCGCAGCTACAAATCACCAGTTTATATCAATATTAATAGCTTGTTCTGATACGTTATCGTTTCTATAGTAACAGCTCCTTCACGGAGACTTGTACAGCAGATGCTGCATATAAAAAAAACCATGTACTCGTTCACATGGTGACGTTATATAAGGAGAAGTTTACTAAACTTTTATGGAAGGAGTCTCCAGTGTCAGTGTTAAAGAGTGGCTGGTGAGGGAACGACCGTTTATAGCAGCTATCTATAACTTGGGAGACATTAAATGTAACCGTAAACGGATAAAATGCACAACATGTCACTCTTTAATAACTAAAAAAAATGTAATTGTCGGTAAGTTGCTGTGGTATAAGAGGAATAAAGCACTTCAGTACGTGCAGTTTAGGAAAATCATCAGCTGCGTGTTATCATGATGCGATAACAATGCGGAGTTTTTTTTATCTGTTTTTTGTTACAGGTATGATAACGAGTTTGGTTACAGCCACCGCGTCGCCGACCTGTTAATGTACATGCACTCCAAGGAGTAAACGTCAGGCCGAGGAACCCAGACGAGAACCGCATTCCTTCTTTTACATGCACTTAAAGAGTCATAGCTGAAGCACTAGCATCCCACAAACTCTCTACAAGACTAGCTAGTCTGCGTAGTGATGTGTGTGTGTGTGTGTGCGCGCGCGCGTGCGTGTGTGTGTGTGTGTGTGTTTCCTTTCACCTGGAGGTGCTTTTGAGTTGAACAGTATTTGTGTCCGTGTCACCCCATGAAGCGTTGCTGTAGATGTTACCATACTGGATGTTACTGTTATACTGGTGTAATAAGATCAACGGTTTAATGTTAAGTGCGGAAAGTGCTTCTGTCACACAGTTCAAAAGAAACTAACTATCAAATAAATAGTTTGAAAAGTACCTGGATGTCTTTCTGGATGTATTATCTGTCTTTAACCTTCAGTAGCATTACAGGACTACAATAAAATCACTGGATTTATTAAAATAATTTCAATACATTGCACCATGGCACTGAAGATGAGTGAGCGAGGAAATGGTGCCAAGTTCAGCGCTTACACTGGCTTGCATAAGTATTTGCCCCCTTTAACTTTTCCATATTTTACAGTGTTAAAACCTGGAAATGAAAGGGACTGAACTGTCATTATAAGCTCTGAATCTAAAGGGGATATATATATATATATATAGTTTGCAGAATTATTTACAAATAAACATTGGAGCACATAAGCTGGTATAGAAACCCCTAAATAATTTTGGTGCAACCAGAAGTCACATAATCAGTTTAATTAGAGTTGAGCTGTGAGCAATTAAAGTGTCACGTGATCTCAATATCCTGTACACACACCTGTTCCTGGAAGAACCTGGAGTTTGTTACCTGGGCAAAGAGCATCATGAAGACCAAGCAGCGATGAAAACAAGTCCAGGACAAAGTTCTGGAAAAAGGTTTGGTTGTAAAAAAAATTAATCCAAATTTTGAACAGTATTAAATTATGATGATGTTTCAGCCACTGTTTTAAAAAATGAAATAAAAAATGCACACTTCAGAGAATAATATGAAGAATTTATATATGAGGCATATCAGCGTAATTGACAGTAATTACTGATTTAAAAAGGTGATCACAAGGTGCGGACAGGTGACACTGATGAAATGTAAAGTAAAAATCGTATAAAAGGCACATCTAAAGATTGAGATAAAGTCCTGCTCGAAGATTTGACTCCGGCATCTTTTTTTCTTTCTCTCTTTCATGACAGTGATAAGTGGATTATCAATCCATTTCATTATCAATCCATCCATTCCACTGCCCACCAGCTATATGCTGAATAACGTCATGTCTTACATGCATTCATATTTCTCATACTGCAATACATTACATTTACAAAGACAGCAATAATGAGGGATTTTCAGCTTTTCTACATGTAACTGAGGCAGTGGTGAGGCCCGTGGCCACATCGATTAAAAAACACGCTGCGAAAGTGCCACTAGATTGCACTTACAGTAAAGAACACATCAAGTGCCTTAATGGCTGCCTTTTAGATAGAAAAAAATGTGGTAAAATGCTCTAGACTGCTACCACATGTGAGAGAGCATGAAGAAGTGCCCTGTAGGGTTTCACTGTGTGTGAGGAAACAGGCTGCTGTGCCCTCTAGGATGCCCTTCCACTGGAGAAAATGTGATTCGGGTGCAGAATACGAGACGCAGTGCTCTTATCGGTTTCCTACATGCAAGAAAATGAGATGAAAATGAGATGAAAATGAGAAGAAGTGCCCTCTAGGGTGCTCTGATGTGAAAATATGTCCTCTTAGTACCTCTATAGTAGAAAAAACACGAGTTAATGGCCTCCAGATACCCTTGTTTGTTTGTTTTCCTCTCCACTGTTAGTGCTTTGTAATTTTCTGCCCCTGTTTCAGCCTGTTTCTGCCCCTTCCCCTCAGACGGACTGTTTCTACCCCTTAGACAGCCTGTTTCTGCCCCTCAGACAGCCTGTTTCTGCCCCTGCCCCTCAGACAGCCTGTT
>CM040996.1:1116120-1142223 GCA_022985145.1 Pangasius djambal | reverse complement strand
CTTTTCAGATAAAAACAGAATGAAGGCTGCTGGGTTTCGCTGCAGAAATAAGAAGCGAGTCGACAGTCAAAGTCTCCAGAAGAACCGCGGCTGCTTCTGCAAGATGCTCAGTAACACTTACAGCTCATTTCCTTATCAAACTGCACACACTGCACCTGAGACACTGTTTATTTATTTATCACATTAAATATTGACTTTGTTTCGTTTATTACTCTTTACTGCTCTTTGTAGTATTTTTTTATGTAGAAACATTTAATTTCATTATTTTTGAAGGCATCTTTGCTCTACAGCATTTCTTTGCACGCGCCTAAGACTTTTGCACAGAACTGTAAATTACAGTGCAGCATAGTGTAACAGCAATTCTGTACTAATATACAGCAACTATAGAATCAATATAATATATAGTGCAGCATAGTATAGTAGCATACATAGTTGTACTGAGACAATATAATATTATAGTATAATAACATAATACTATACTGATATTGCACAACTGTAGAAACAATAGAACAAGTTAAATATAATATAACAATTTAGTATTGTGTAGTATACTAGTTCAGGTGATCATTAAGTGAAGCGTTTCAGTATGTTGTAGACTCATAGTCTAGTATACAAACGTTAATAAAGCGTAGTAAAGAGACTAACACTACAGTATACAGGGTAAGTATTCAGACAGTATAATACTACAGCTGTATTATAGTTTAGTAGAACATACCATAGGATTGTATCATATAGTATTGTATGACAGTCTACTGCAGTATGTTTCAGCAAAGTTTAGTATAGTAAATAATATAATATGATTATATAAAATAGTATAATGGTATGGTATAGTACAGGAAGGTATAATATACCATAATATATACAATATACCTCCATAACACACTCTATACTATACTATACTATACTATCCTGCATCATTATACTCTACTATACTACATCATTAAACTCTACCATTATAACACACTCTGTACTATACTGCACTATACTCTGCTATACTACATCATTAAACTCTACCATTATAACACACTCTGTACTATACTTTACTGTACTACATCATTAAACTCTACCATTATAACACACTCTGTACTATACTGCACTATACTCTACTATACTACATCATTAAACTCTACCATTATAACACACTCTGTACTATACTTTACTATACTACATCATTAAACTCTACCATTATAACACACTCTGTACTATACTTTACTATACTACATCATTAAACTCTACTCTTATAACACACTCTATACTATACTACATCATTAAACTCTACCATTATAACACACTCTGTACTATACTATACTATACTACGATAGTATAGTATAGTATAGAGTGTGTTATAATAGTAGAGTATAATGATATAGTATACTATATATACTACATATACTATACTATACTATACTACATCATTATACTCTACTATACTACATCATTAAACTCTACCATTATAACACACTCTGTACTATACTTTACTCTACTATACTACATCATTATACTCTACCATTATAACACACTCTGTACTATACTGCACTATACTCTACTATACTACATCATTATACTCTACTATACTACATCATTATACTCTACCATTATAACACACACTGTACTATACTGCACTATACTCTACTATACTACATCATTATACTCTACTATACTACATCATTATACTCTACCATTATAACACACACTGTACTATACTGCACTATACTCTACTATACTACATCATTATACTCTAATATACTACATCATTATACTCTACCATTATAACACACTCTGTACTACACTATACTATACTACATCATTATACTCTACTATTATAACACACTCTGTACTATACTACACTATACTCTACTATACTACATCATTATACTTTACCATTATAACACACTCTGTACTATACTATACTACATCATTATACTCTACCATTATAACACGCTCTATACTATACTGTACTACATCATTATACTCTACCATTATAACACACTCTGTACAATACTATACTATACTCTACTATACTACATCATTATACTCTACTATACTACATCATTATACTCTACCATTATAACACACTCTGTACTATACTTTACTATACTACATCATTAAACTCTACCATTATAACACACTCTGTACTATACTATACTATACTATAATACGATAGTATAGTATAGAGTGTGTTATAATAGTAGAGTATAATGATGTAGTATAGTAGAGTATAATGATGTAGTATAGTATAGAGTGTGTTATAATAGTAGAGTATAATGATGTAGTATAGTAGAGTATAATGATGTAGTATAGTATAGAGTGTGTTATAATAGTAGAGTATAATGATGTAGTATAGTAGAGTATAATGATGTAGTATAGTATAGAGTGTGTTATAAGAGTAGAGTATAATGATGTAGTATAGTATAGAGTGTGTTATAAGAGTAGAATATACTAGTATAGTTAAAACTGCTTCTTTATTTTGCACACTGAAGCTTTTTTGTTTTTCGTGTTGAATACTTTACTGAGTTTATATACTTTAAGGGAGTAGCGACTCCACATTAAAGAGAGATAAACGTAAATACATCAAGCGTATATGGAGTATGATATAATTCACAATTTTATCTCTGTATTGTGTCCTTCAGTGTCTCTTCTCACACACACGAGAGTGTTTTAATGCTTCGGAAAGAGAAACGTGACCCAGACTACGGTTGAACTTTTGTCTCTACCTGATTTCTTCATATAGTTCAAAACTAAAAACTAAACTTTTCATAACCAAGCTAACATTTTGAAACACTTCTCTTCTTTTTGCGACTGCAGACCCACGTTGCGTATTCGTGTCTCATTAAGGGATTCTCTGATGCCTCGGCAGTTTTTTCTTTTTTGTTTAGCACCACTCCGCTGCTCAAAGAACTCGCTGAACAATTGGCCTATTCTGCCCCGTCCCAGTGACCCCCAACACCCTCCCCCTCAACTAATGCCTCCCTCCACATCCCTAATTTCCACTTGATTAAGCTTCTCGAGTCCAAGAGGGAAAAACGCTTCACTAACTCTGAAGTAGCAATGACAGACTTCGTTTATTTCCCAAACATCAGGAAGGAAGACACTTTTTTTTTTTATTAATGTTAATCTTTATTAATATTTATTAGTAGTAATAGAAAGTTACTTTTTTTAACCTTTACAACTCAGTGACCCCAATTTGAGCTGCATTCAAGATTCTCAGGAACTATTTAACTCTTAGTGACAGACATTATTAAACAGTGCAACAGGATTAACACTTTCAGATGATTAAAAAAAAAATCGAATCAAACCACTTCACTGAAACCACTGAAACCGAGTTACATAACGAGAGAATTTGGATTTCTGGCACCTCTCTGCTGTTTTCCGTTATCTAATAACAATTTTTTGTGGAATTTTGTGAAACATATATTCATTAGAGAAAAATGTACGGTATATAAAAAAAAAAGTTCTGGGTGACTTTAAAAGAAAAAAAAGAAAATAAAACGCATTCTAGCTCCAAATTTAGTGGATAAGGAGAAATTATGTGCTGACCTTTATAGACCTGTAGGTGTCACTGCAGCTTCCAGAAAGTGCTTGCTTTTCTGTGTTACACAACCTGGTGAAATATCAAGTGCGCAATACATCGCATAATAACTTCGTTAACTTTGTATAATAAAAGACTTTTTTTTTTTTTTGCAGCTCAAGACCCCTTTACCTTTACTGTAAAATGAACTTCTCATGAACATAATTCAACTGTTAAAATATCAGACTCACTGTAATGTGTATAAACAATGTTCTGTGTATTTATTAGAGCCATAGAGCTTTTTATTCCTGAAATAATTACGTGAATAATAATAAAAATAATTAAAGACCCCTGGCTTTGCTCCACAGACCCCTGCAGGTTCTCAGAACCCGGTTTGAGAAACACTGATATAAGAGACCAAATGATAGTGTTGCTTTTAGAACAGAGACGTCACATCATGGGTTTAAATGCCAAACCTAAAATTTCCTTCACAGGACTAAACTCACCAAATCACAGCCTCAGGAGAAACCCAGATTTGCGTAACGCAGCACGTTGTGTAATACGGGACTTCTTTATTTTGACACAAGAACAAGATAAATGTGTGTGTTTTTCAGGTACACTCATCATATCTAACATTGCATATCCAGGATCTCGCTGTCATTCAAACAGGAATCACGATTTTTTTATATTTTTAGAGAATCGACACCACGATTCTCACTCACGATGACCAATTTTCTAAGCAACAATATGTATTTGTATATTAATTAATATTTTACATTACTGAATTTTGTACTCATCATGAACAAAATGAACCGCTACTCAGTGTAAAACTTTAATCGTGTAAAAGTGCCAGTTAAGATGACAGTTAAGATGAAATCAGCAATACTGACATCTGATTAAATAATTAGTCATTGTTTCTGCTCTTCTGCTGATGTTGATAAATATGCGTAATACGTCCGTTTTTAGCGAGATGGCGCATGCAGCCGTGACTCACTCATGAGAATTTGTTCTTGTATCTTTAGTAATTAGGAATTTAATATTTAGTATATTATGTTGTATTTTTGTCCAGCTCTAACCAGTGTGTAAAAGATGTCTTGGTGCATCCTTTACCGCTGATTGTGTTCGTGTCTCTGTTGTCTATGAAAATCTTTTTCTCCTCATTTGGCCGTTTAAGGCCGGGGGGGTTGTTCATTGTCCAGACCCCATAAAGCTGACACATGGCCTTGATTTTGGCCGTTATAAATAAACTTGACTTGACCATCAGCACCAAAACACTTCAACCTCAAACTTGAAAGTTGTAAACAGAGCTCAGAGCGAACAAGCTCAGGAGATTCGTCGCTAACAAAGAAATGACGGCGCTGGAGCTCCCTGTCCGAATTCTCGGCCTGCTTGAGCAGTTGCTTAGTGATGCGCCATGAATCAGGACGGGATAATCCAGTTTGAGTCCGGACGATGAATCTCCCTCTCTCCTGAACTCTCCTCTTTCTCAGAACTCGGTGCTTTGAATACTAATGTCTCAGTTTTACACCACAGAGAGCGAGAGAGAGAGACAGAGAGAGAGATATTTAGTGGCTGTACAACACACACACACACACACACACACACACATCCTTCCTGTGCTCTTCTGGCTGTAGTTTAGTAGCAGTACAGAGTTGAACTGAAGTTCAAAGGTAGGGTGTTACATGTACATTTACTTACTTAATGCTTTATACTTTATGCTACAGTACACACAGTATATTTCTATACGCTGTGTAGAATTTCAGTTGCACCAACGACACTTCAAGTGTACCACGACTGCGTATAAACCCTGTCCTAACACGACAGCGATAACATGATTAATATGAACAGGAAGCACTGCTTCCATTGTTTTAATAAGTAATAAGCAATAAGGAAGCTCGAATTCCTCCGTCGTAGTGTGAACAATAGACAAATAGATCCAAACGGATTGGGTTTTACCGTAAATTGCTGATTTGAAGCATTAATCTTGAATGTTTATTTTTAATATGGGTTTGTTTCTGTTTCTTGAGGTTGTGCAACAAATAAAATTTAAACAATACACTAAGAAGTCACTGTCAACTTAATCTGCAACTGAACCTTTCACTTTTTTAGAAATCGGATGTTGTAACTCAAATAACTACAGTGTAAATCAGTCATCACAGTTCGATCTGCTGAGGTCAGAGATAGCTAGTTAACCAGGATAAAGCTAGCTAACTGTGTAGTATAGATTAGCATGCCTCATCTCACCCGCTAGTTTATATGTATCATTAGAAGAAGCGGATATTTCACAGTGGTATATTTATTTTTCGTAACGTTTAACGTTTTTGGAGGAGTCGTATAAACTTAAAATTACGTAAAGTGCAACTATTAAAAATTTTGTACTTTGAAAACTCAAGTTTAGTGGCAGTTTGTGTTCAACTGGTGCAATTATATACAAGACACCTGTATATTTAATGTAGCTAGAAAAGTTATGTAAGACTCCTTAAAAGGCTAAAGAGTCCTTAAACCTGCAAATTAGGCAGCGGCTGACTGACAGCAGGCGAAGGCTATCTGTGACGAGGACCATCCTGCAGATTTGTTCCTGTCATGTCGCCCCCTAGTGGGGTCGTGGAGCATGGACCGCGTAACGAGAGTTCGTGCTGTTTTGGAGGAATGCACTTGCTCATGAAGGAGATTAGGGACGAGACGAAAAAGTCAGATAACTCCAGGAATCCAGCTGAAAACAACAGGAAGAGCTCATTATGCAGATAACACGACACAATGACATCGTTTACCAAAGACCAGCGTCAGTTCATGCTAACGAGCACTCGGCTGGACGAACTCTCTGTCCGGCTCTGCTTCTCGTTCTTTATGAAATCTTAAATAGATGCTTTTTAGATTTGTCCACAGTTTAACGAGTTCCCAGTCTCTAAACGTGGACCAGATGTAAGGTCTTTGCTCATGAAACCGCTGATTACCGTTACGTTCAGCATTAAGAGTTGTCGGGTTCGAGTCTGAGAGCGACAGAGCGGTTGAGAGCTGGAGATATGTACTGACTTTGAGCTGTGTAGGAGAGAGCCATTGTTCATCCTGATTTATGCTCCATCCTCTGGAGAAGTGTATAATTAGCCCTGTGGAAACAGGAAAAACCTCACCCTCCCTCCCTCTTTTCTCTCTTTCTCTCTCTAGTGTATACAGATATGCCTTTACTAACTGCTCCTTTACGGTGAGATAGAAGTGCCATGTCCCATGTGTGTCTGAGATTTTACTGGAAATGACAAGAGCCCTAGCTTCCTGAAAAACAAATCAGTTGCGTCTCAGACAGCATTCACTCGTTCTCGCAGTACCTTCAGAAATCTGACAGCATCTCAACTGGTCAAACAGCCAGACCGTCTAAAACGGATGAAGTTTTTAAATTATTTTTATGCTAGCTGTATAACTTTGATATGTAGTATAATAGTAGATTAGATACTAGAGTTTAGTATTGACAGCTTCCCACGTAGGATATTTAATGAAACGCCTGTCACTCAACAAAATTGAGTTATAGTTTCAGCTACGGTTTTAATAATAATAATAATAATAATAATAATAATAATACATCCATTCTAAGATTTTGTATTATTTGTTTTGTTAATGATTTGAAACTGCTTGTATTGCTGTTACTTGGCAACCCGAGGTCAGCGGAATGATTCACCAAAGATTTGGTTAAAAAAAATTCTGTTACCGGATATGACAACATGTTTCCACCGATCCGATTGCACAGTCGGAACTATTATATATTGTATACTGGACAGTTGCAGATTGGAAAAAGACCAAGTGAAGTATTTCCAATCTTCATCTGCCCAGTTTGGTGAGCCTGAGCCAACTGTAGCCTCAGATTCCTCTTCTTATTCTCTTTCCTGTTTATCAAAACAGGTCTTAAGATGTCATTTCATCCTGTTAGTGATGCTGTACGAGATTCTGAGCTCATAAGTCATGGCCTTGTATTTTCTTTCTGATCTTTTCATATGTCCTTCATCTTCTCCAGCTTCCTCAGATGGCTCTCGTTTCGTTTCGAACACCGTTCAAGCCCTTGGCAGGATTTTTTTTTTGGTCTGCGTGAGTTATTGTGCCAGCAGCCCTGTAATTTTTAAAAGCTTTCCTGTGCAGATGAAAGAGCTGCCCAGCTCCAGGTGGATAAAACAGACCTGCGATTAGTCCTCTTTTCCTGCCCTTTCCTCGACGGGACATTCCTGGACTCTGGTGCGTCATGTCATGTCATACCCTGAGCGTATTCACGAAACTCTCACCGTGACCTATTTTGCTTTTTGAGTTTCGTGCATGGTGATTTATTGATGCAGAAGAGGAGCTCTCGCTAGCTGTTTTTTTTCACCCTCTCAACACCTGGGAGTGTTTGGCCTGTAATCCATGGGGACAAA
The DNA here is from genome assembly GCA_022985145.1 of Pangasius djambal. NCBI lineage: Eukaryota > Metazoa > Chordata > Actinopteri > Siluriformes > Pangasiidae > Pangasius > Pangasius djambal. The sequence continues at coordinate 1,134,321 of CM040996.1, read as the reverse complement.
ACAACACACACCTGGTCTGATGGAAAGGGGGAGGATCACACATTACAGCAATGTGTGTGTTCCACTTCTCTTCTCCACACCAGATAAGATTATATCATCCTAACTTGATTCTTATTCAAGGATTTTTTTAATTACAACCTTCTTGGAATTCCTAATAGGAAATTGTCAAATTGTTCTGTGGCCTTGCATATTTATTCAAATGGTACGATCAGTCACCCTCACACAAAATTGCTGCCGTGTCTGATATGGCTGAAAAAAAAAAAGATGACCTCTTTGAGGAACCAACCCCTAACTGGAGAAATGGAGGTTCAGGAGCGTTCTTGTGGTCTTATTTACAAGTGATGGGAAGAAGGAGTGTGAGATCTTCGCCCCTACACTCACGACCAATGGTCATGAGCTTTGCATAGCGACAGAAATAATGAGATTGCGAAGCAGAACTACGGCTTCTTCATGGCTTCTTGCCTTCCAGTGAAGGTACACCAGACATGACTGACTTGGCATGAGAGCCTGGGGCTGATCCAGGCTTCACTGAAGCGAAGATGACCTGGGAATTCATAGGGAGCAACATCAGTGCTTGGGGGAAAAACGTTCCTCAAGGCTTTTTGGATGGTTACCAGCATTTTACTTGGAAAATGTTCTAAAAAAAAAAAAGAAACTCTCTTACCTTTAAGGCTTTCTCCAGAGAGACAAACCAGAAAGTTTCATTTAGAGTGTGGACACTTCTTCCCCCATTTTCTCCCCAATTTGGTCTTGGCCAGTTCCGACCCTGTCATATCATATAAATATATATATATGAAACTGATTATTGGGAAAGACCCAGCTGTGTTTCTGTTGCTGTGATCATTAAGGCTCAGCGTTCACATCTGCATTAATAACAGTGTAAAGACTGGAATGGATGCCGTGTTTCTGTTTCATGTTCCTCCAACCCCCTCACTCGTGTGAGACGAGTGCACAGAGAAGAGCTGATCGGAGGAGCTGATAAACGGAGAGAGTCTCTCTTTCCGCCCGAGGGCTTTTGGATCTAATGCAAAGTCATTCTGACAGTCCAGACGGTTCTTGAATTGCCCTGGCTGAGGCTATGTTCTGACGGTGTTGGGTTACGAAAACAATGTCAACATCCCACTTTTGTAATGTTCTGCAATTTCGGAAGTTGAATTTTTGTTGACTGCTCCGAGTTTATGAGTTGTAACCCAACATTCACGTTTCTCAATATGGCTGAATCCATGGATGTTGGAGAGGAACACCCGAGGAACATGCTCCTAATAAAAGATTTTACGGATACATTGTAGGTAGATAAATTATTAACCACAGTTATTAACTAGGTTACGCTTGACGTCCGTATTCCCCAGTTGCCTAGCAACAGTGTTCTCATAACTTTAACCCCATGACCAGTGATCGTATCATGTGATCAGCTTCCCATGTTAAAAGCATGATGCTCCTATTGAAGATATCTGTACTGTGAGACATGCCAGATTTTAACAAAGCAGCTGAGAATTGTGGGATACATCAGACTTCCAGGCAGAGTCTGTAATTCTCTGTGGTTAGACAGCTGTCACTGGTGTCTCTCTCTCTCTCTCTCTCTCTTCTCTCTCTTCTCTCTCTCTCTCTTTCTCTCTCTCTCTCTCTCTCATCTCACTACTGTTAAGGCTTAGCCAAAGGACGACAGGTAAGAACCTCGGTTTGTAGTCTTCACTTTGACTTCAGAAATACTTCTCAGCGCATCTAAAGTTTTCATTTTTATTTCACTTAATGTTCACGTTTCTCAGAACGGTGGAAGCCATGGACATTTGGGAGGAAAGTCTGTTGATATTTCTGATCTTTTATCTTGTTTCTCTGGGAAATATTTCTCCTGCCAGTCATACAGCTCTTCTCAGTGAACACGAAGATGTTTAGAAACATAGAGACGTTTATGACGCATCTAGATTTGCGTCCAATATGAACGTCAAAAATAATATTTAACAGAATAGCAGTCTGAGAAATGTGGACCAGTACCGAAAATTGAACCAGTAGCGATCTCTTTTTATGAGGAAATCTATCTTCACGATAGATGTTCATACTCATGTCTGGTTTGTTCTCTGAAGAGGCGGTGGCGAGTTTTCCCTTTTTGTTCTCGTCATTTTATGCAGGTAAGATCTCAACTTATTTGTGCACAGTTTATATAATTTCTTTGTCATTAGAAGGTCAGAGCAAGTCTGAACCTGCATCAGATTCTTCATTTGTCGTTTATTCTCCACAACCTAAGCTTTGCTTTAAGCATCTAACATGGGCTTTCATGGGATTTCCAGAAGCTTAGTTTGACTCATTTGTTTTCTTTTTTTTTTTTTTTTTTTTTTTTTTTTTTTTTTTTTTTTTTTTTTTTTTTTTTTTTTTTTTTTTTTTTTTTTTTTTTTTTTTTAAGGACTTCTGTTTCAATCGTCTTTGAGCTTTGTGTTACCGAACCACTTTACCTTCAGTAGTTCATATCCTTTGAAATCAGTAAGGGGAAATCTTGAGATTTGAATCTGGAGGACATCCAGAGACCGGTAGACGCTCTCTCTTTCAGCCCGGCCGTTAATTTGCTAGAATTACAATACATAAAAAGCTCGTGTATCATATAATATCATCGTCTCTTCAGACACTTGTTGGGATTTGTCAGATAAGAGTTTAGTAGATGTACTTGGTTTATATTCCAGCCTTGGGCGAATCATCACGTCTGTGAATTTGATACTTCCTCAAACAGAAGATGAAGATTAAAGGTGTGATGTAGAAGTACCTTAATGATAACATTAAATAAATTTAATGTAGGACATTAACTGACGTCTGTGTAGTTATATGAATTGAAAGAACTTTGGCTATCGATTGTAATGTTTTGGGGGCGGAGCTAACCGAGAGACATCAAGGCTAAAACAAAATCAGTAGTTTTTGTTACTAATAACTAAAACTAATAAACCAAAAAAATGTCATGACTTCAGACTTTCGAAACTAGTAACTTGATGTAATATGAATAACAATTCAGAAATGTCATATGACCCTACATTCACACTAGCAAGTGAGATTTTTCTCAGTTTTTTTATTTCCACATTAACAGCTTTAGTTCCATGTGAAAAATGGAAAAACTTATAACCATGGTTTCCCCTTTTCCTGTCATATACAACCTTTCATTAAACAGTTTTCACTGATTAATTTGTTTTAGATTAAGCCACTAAATATAGCTACATTATAAAAATTAAAAAAAATCGCTGGACAGGCCACGCCCACAAGCCACAAACTACGAGTGACACGAACGACTCCACAATTTGTATTGTGATCTATGATTTATAAAATTTCCGATTCCTGCGTATGTTTAATCCGCCGCTGCTCTTGTGTAGCTGTAAATGTTAAAGGTGTCGAATATGCCGTGTAAAAATGTGTCAATAACTCTAAACAAAATTAAGACATTTTTCTGTCGTGACGGAAAATATCTCTGGGGGTCTGTTAGAAAATGTTTTTTTTTTTAAAGTTTACTTCCACGTCTGTTCTTGTGCAGCTCATTAACACGTTATTCAGCCTAATTTTTGACTGGATTGTTTTTGCACCTGTATTCAGCCGAGCGAGTGGTGATAGAGGTCGTACCCTGTCTGACCTCCCCAGACATTTAGGCACACTTTAGGAACACACACACGCACACAAACAACACACACACACACACACACACACACACTCAGTCTACACTCGGCTCAGGACGTTCCCCTTAACCATTTGGTCAGTGTCTCACTTATTCTTCATGGAGCTCAATCAGCTGATACAGTGCACACGTGTGTGGGAGGTCTGTGTGTGTGTGTGTGTGTGTGTGTACTCAGAGCTCCTGTAATAGGAGCTTCCACCTGTGCTTGCACACATCTGAGAGAAGACAAGGCTCTCTGTGTTCCCAGGTCCAAGACACACTCTCTGCAGGGGGTAGGGGGACGCGGAAAAGGGACACAACAGGTGGACAAAGGGGAGGGAACCCCCCCTTAAACACACACACACACACACACACACACACACCAACCATAAAGTCCTCTGCAGTAAAAGATCTGAACTCGACTCTTTGGGGAAGTTCTATAATCACTTCTCTATTAGTCGTCATATCTTCTGGAGCAGGGTTGCCAGATTTTTTTTTTTTATCACACCATCATAAAAAAATGATTATTTTCCACAATTTAACGTTATCTAATTTACTGTTTTTAGTCATTTTTATGTTTTTTTTTGTTGTTGTTGTTTTTTTAAAATAATAATTTCTTAATATTTAATCTGGGAACAAGTTTGCCAGATTTTCTATTTCTGGCCTTTTTAATAACATCATCCTTGAAAATTAATTTTCTCTGTAATTTAAGTTTCTCAGAGGAATAGAAATTTATTATTTCTATTCATTTATATGGATTTGTTGTTGTTGTTGTTGTTGTTGTTGTTGTTGTTATATAATCCTTTCTCTCTAGTCCGTAGTAGTTTCTGGAGCAGTGTTGCCATATTGACTATTTTGACTATTTTTTCAATCACACTATCTTGAATTATTTTTTTTTTTTATGGAATGGAAATTTCTCTTTCTAGTAACGTATCAACAGTTCAACAAACGCAGCGGTAAAAACACTAAAGACGTCTAAAACCCCGTTAGCTAAGTGTGATTTCCTCACACAGCGAATGTCACGCTTTGATCAAGTTGTTGGAAAGCTGCATGGCAGTGAAATGAACATTAGCCTTATCGAATCAGACTGTAATCAGATCCCAGCCGTCAAAATGTCTGTGATTCTCCTGCGCCGTAGTCGAAATGAAATCGGAATAAATTCAATTTCCTCCCTTTGTCACTTTAACCAGACTTTTAAAATGCTAGAACTTTACATATTTCATTTCAGAAAAGCCTGTAGCTTTCAGAACTACATATAGTATATATATATATATATATATATAGTACAAAATGTCACCATGTCAGGGGTTTTTCCAGGCCACCACACATATGTTTATTTAAAACACAGAATACGGACTTTAAAGGGTGTAATTTGAAGCAAGTATGTATGTGTATGATGATTCGGGTGTGTGTTTACAATGATATTTTAAAACACAGACTTAAAATAAGCATCATAGATCAGCAAAGAAGCAAAATTCAGGAACTAAACGCGGCTGTACAATATTCGGAGTAAGAGGAACCTTGCGTAAAGGAGATTCAGTGAGACGTTCTCTCCAAGTAAATAATATAACCGTTTATATATACATATACCGATAAATATACAGCCTTCTTATTTTATTCAGTTCTGGTATGAAATGTTATCAGAGTCATTGAGGATGCTGTGGATACCGAGGACAGCTAAATATCTCAGGACCCCACGCTGCTAAATAAAGCGCTAACGCTAATGAATTCCGCTCAGGTCTCTCCTCATACTGTGGAGCTTCAAATCTCCCAAATACAAGTTGTGTGTAAATTAAGCATCCAGAATTCCCAGGAAAAAAAAGCAGACGCTTCCAGAGCGGTCTCTCAAGCTCGCGTCCATGACGTGAAGAGAGTTCAGCGGAGATAAACCTGAAGATATAAAAGAACGTTACCTAAATAACATTACGTTGCGCATCGAGTGTTTAACGTCACTGTAGAAAACTCGCTGTTCGAGTAAAAGCTCCGCATGTCATTCCCCGACACTCCGTGCACCTGCTCCTGCGTCCGTCTTGTTTTCACAGAGAGGGTCAGCGCCGCAGGTTCCCTCCGTGCCCCGTCTGGCTGATAAGGCGATAATATTTGGTGCGTCTGGTTTTGACACCCAACTTGGGGTTTTTCTTATCAGAGCCGAGCGCTCGTCTCAGAGCTGCTGAAACTCTGACTGACGGATGAGCGCTGGAGTCGAGCCGCACCAAACACCAGGGGTTAAAGATAAACCAGACCGGCCCTGTTAGCCTCCAATCATCTCTGTTTGACTGGGGGGTCAAGTGGAATCCAAAAAAGGGCAAGGTTTCTCATGGGGGTGTGTGTGTGTGTGTGTGTGTGTGTGTGTGTGTGTGAGAGAGAGAGAGAGAGAGAGAGAGAGAGTCGCAATATACATTCAATGTCCTAGTACCAAAAATACACAATACATACTGATTCAGCTGGCTGTACTGGGTGTGTGTGTGTGTGTGTGTGCGTGTGTGTGAGTGAGTGTGTGTGTGTAAGTGAGATAGATAGAGAGAGAGAGAGTGTTGCAATATACTTTCAGTGTCCTAGCGCCAAAAATACACAATACACACTGATTCAGGTGGCTGCACTGGGAGTGTGTGTGTGTGTGTGTGTGTGTGTGTGTGTGTGTGTGTGTGTGTGTGTGTGTGTGTGAGACCTTGGAATGGTAGCAAGGCTCTGTGTGTGTGGTGTGTGTCTTCTTTATCTCAAGCTCCTCACTCCCACCACAGATTCCCAGACTGCCTTGCTGTGTGTATGTGTGTGGGAAGGAGGGAGGGACTGTGGGCCAGACTCACTCTCAGCCTCAGAGTGTGTGTGTGTGTGTGTGTGTGTGTGTGTGTGTGTGTGCGTCTTCAAGGCCGTGAGATGTGGTCTGAGCTCTGTTAACTCTTCCCCCAGGCAGCTCGTGTCAGATCACAGCTCCAGAGCGAGCGAAGCAGTCGAGTCGTCCGTCTTCCGCTCCGTCAGCGATCCCTGATTAACACAGTAAGCTTCTCACACACTTTTTTTTTCCTCTTATCTCAACACGAGTGTTATCTGCGACTCCTCCAGGTCATCGTGGTGTCCAGTAGGAGTGTGATAATCTCGTTTAAACGATAGCGTGCGGTTTAACGTGGAGCTTGTCGCTGAAGGAACATTGCACTTTTGGACTTCTCGTTGTATAAATCAATGCTTTTCGATTCGTTTCGTCTTCACTCCATCCTCCGGTAATCTCACTCGTACTCTTGCACTCTTGCACTCTTGTCTCCTTCTTGTCGTTACTCCGCTATCCAGTACTCTAATTTTTGAGTCTCGAGGTGTCTTTTTAAATATTCTCAGAGTTTCTCTTCATCACTATCACCTTCGAGTCTGCTTTTCAGCCGCTTTCTGACTAGACCTGTTATTAGAAATCTTTATTCTGCATTCTGATTGGTGGAAACTCCCCAAAAAAGGTTTTTTCCAGATGTACTCAATGAGCCAGTGCATGTTTGGTGGCTAAAACGTTTCCTTTTTGGGCAAACGACTCCATAATTTTTCTCGATTAATCATTTTTTTTATTCCATATTTACAACAAAGGACTATAGTAACATTTAAACATTTTATCATTTGTCAGTAAGACGAGTGTGTAACGCTTACATCGCACTCATCGCACCTGCCTCCTGCTGTCCCACTCGAGTCGGAGTCACTCGATGTTTTTCGACGTAGCTGGACGCAGACATGTGTCCGTGTTTATTGCTGAGCTCCTGCGCTAGTGCAGCGCATCACGGTGGCAGAAAAAGATTAAATAGCATGTAGACTTTTAAATTAAGTGTGACTTAACATCTCAAAATAGTAACACACGAACGCGTCATAGTTAGAGCGATATCCGTAATATTAATTCGTAAAAATAAACGATGGCGTCAACGATTTATTCACTTTTACTCATTTTGAACTTGTCTAATTTTGCGTAATAAAAATAGTCCGTTCGCTAGCGTACAGTTTTATATGTATTTTGATTCTAAAGAAAGGTCTCAGGTTTTTGCGGTTTTAGTCGTCTCTCGTGTCGCTGTTCGGAGTCGAGCCCGTTGATGGTCGTTGTGTGTTTGAATTCCTTGGTACTGCGCTGGGCTTTGAGGAAGTTGTGCAAAGCTCGCCATCCTGCCTTGTTATTATGACTACGCTGATCAGCGACTCATCACCACTTCTGAGCGATAATCGGCGTTAACAATCTTGCGCGAGGTTTGAGCGAGACGTCACACGTGGCCGTGACTCACTCGCTCCGTTCCTTCATTTCATACGTTTAGTCATCGTTTATTCCGTATTCTGGCCGTAACATTAAACGTGTTTTATTACGTCTCACTGCACCGATTCCCTGCGTTGTTTCTCCCCTTTTTCTTCCACGCTTCATGTGTGTGGGTGTGAGGTCATGTGGTACAACGTCTCGACAGTTTTATATGCAAATGCTGAAGAATCTTCAACTGATAAACGAATCAAGATTGTGATTTTATACGAGTTTCGCTGAGATTATCGTCAAATTTTTACATCCGTTAGAAGATACAGAGAGAGAGAGAGAGAGAGAGAGAGAATACAGACAGAGAGAAGAGAGAAATAATGATAGATAGATAGATAGATAGATAGATAGATAGATAGATAGATAGAAATGGGGTAAAGACAGAGATAAAGAAAGTGAGAAAGACAGTTAGAGAGACAGAAAGAAAGATAGTTAGAGAGAGAAACATGGAGAAAGCAATAGAGAAAAAAGAAAGCAAACAGAAAGAGAACATAAGAATAAAGATAGATAGAGAGAGAGAGAGAGAGAAAACAAAGAAGAGATAAAGAAATATGGAGAAAGCAATAGAAAGAAAGACTGATTATAGATAGAGGGACAGAAAAAATACAGAGAAAGACAGACAGAGAGTGAGCGAGTCATAGAAAGAAACAGAAAGACAGAGAGATAGAGAGTGAGAGAGACAGGGAGAGAGAGAGATAGATAGAGAAAGAGACAGAGTGAGAGATAGAGAGAGAGACAGAGATGGAGAGAACGACAGGGAGAGAGAGACAGAGAGAGAGAGACAGAGAGAGAGATAGACAGATAGAGAGAGAGATGGAGAGAGAGACAGGGAGAGAGAGAGGGATGGAGAGAGACAGAGAGAGAGACAGAGATGAGAGAAAGACAGGGAGAGAGACAGAGAGAGAGAGAGAGATGGAGAGAGAGACAGGGAGAGAGAGATAGATAGGGAGAGAGAGAGAGATGGAGAGAGACAGAGAGAGAGAGACGGAGAGAGAGAGAGAGAGACAGGGAGAGATAGGTAGATAGATAGATAGATAGAGAGAGAGAGAGAGAGAGAGAGACGGAGAGATGGAGGTGTGTGAGGTGCGGGTGTTCAGAGCTGCTGTGAGATCGGGGTGTTACATTCCACAGTTGGGTGAGTGTGTGTGTGGAGGAAGGACACAGCTGGGCTTTGTGTTCCTCAGCAAACACACTGATGCCCTGAACCTGCCACACACACACTCACACACTCACACACACACACACACACACACACACACACACACACAGTTAGATCAACTCCAGTCTCATTAACCTTTAGTTCATCTAAATGAAGCTGAGGCGTTGTTTGCACCGCAGCTACGAGGCTAACAAGCCTCCCGTTTAGCATCGCGCGCTAAATCTGCACGACTCGCTGTCACGGAGTCACGGAGATAAAAAAAACAACCGCAGCTCCATCGCTTTCTTCCTCAGCGCAGACTCTGGTGTCAGGGGGTTGCTGAGACACATTAGCATAGTAGCTAACATCCAGAAGCCGAAATCACACACTTGGCTGACCGTTTAAATTTGTTCATTTAAAATATTCCTTTAAAGAGTTTAATGTAAAATGTTCAACACCGTACTTCAGGAAATCCGTCATTTCAAGAGCAAAATATTTACAGCAGCCACCACAGGCTCCTTACACAACAGCAAACGAGCGTGTTGTTGTTTATCACGAGCACTCAGTGAGTCCAAACAGTGCTTACACACACACACACACACACACACACACACACACACACAGCATTTATTTTTATTCCACTGTAAGACTGAGTTACGATTATGGGAACAGACCAAAGGGCACACGCTCGGCAGCGTAATTAGTGCCAGTCCCCGATATCAGATCTTAGCGTCTCTCCGGGGAGCGCTGTATCTCCTCCTCCAGGAGTTTTCCGGAAGCTTGCGCAAGGAAAAGTTATTTTAAGTGACTTCTTTTTGGTTTTTAGTTTCAGACAACAGGAAAATTATGAACTGTTTTTGAAGTATTTATTGCTGCAGATGCCACCGCAGACCTGACGTGTGTGTGTGTGTGTGTGTGTGTGTGTGTGTACAGGGATTGTACACGAGATGCTATTTATTGAGCTACGGCTATCTTGCATAAACAAGACTCGGACGCAAACACGTCGCTGAGTTTTCGTTTCTGTCCGTTAATATACAAAATAACGATTTCCTGCTCCGACAGAAAACGCAGGAAGCTCATGAAAGCAGGATCACATGCTGCCAATTGGCTCACAACACATTTATACCACAGCAAGGTTGAATTCTCGAATCCGATTGGTCAGAACGCGTGTATAATTTTTTCATATAACTGTAGTTCATGCTGTACCACGTCATCGTTTCTATAGTAACAGCTCATACACTGGGACTCTCCATGGCAGACGCGCCACATAATCTAAGACTCATGAAAAAAACAGATTTTAAAACACGTGTTGTTTTTTAACAAAGTAAAACGTATAACCACTGATGTGGAGAAGTTTTTTTTTTTTTTTTTTTTGTTAAGAGACATTTGAGGAAGGAGTCTCCAGTGTCAGCGCTTTGTAACGGTCAGAGGTAAAGCTGTAACTTTTTCCGAGGAGTTTTTCGCTTCTTTGCAGTTTCAAGAGAAAGAAAAAAGAGAGGCTGCTGAAGGAACGACAGGTTTATAGCTGCCGTAACGTAAGTGAGAACAGGAACTTGTTACACAGGACATTAAATGTAAATATAAACGGATAAAAAAAGTATGGCGCGTCTTCTTTAATTAATAAAAAATGTAACAGTATGTAAATTGCTGCGGTGTAAGAGGAATAAAACGCTTGGGGTCGCGCCGTTACAGGAACATAATCAGCTTCGACTCATCACTTCATCACACCACCTCGTCACTGATTATTTTACTCTAACAGCACAACACTTGAGTGCTTCATTCCTCTTATCGCTTATAAGACAGCAGTTTGTGCTTTCGCTTTCTTTCAGTAGTCGGTTAGAGCAGGAAAGACTGCTGTGTGCAGCGTAGAGGGGAAATAAAAGAGCGAGACCGGGAAGGAAACACGAACACACACCCGTTTTTAACCTCACAAAGGGTGTGTTAGTGAGCAGATGGGTTCAGTCTGGTGTGTTACAGCAGGAAACACACTTAACACGCACGACAGGAATTCAACAAAAAAATCAATGAAATACATTCATCATTTGGGAAACGATCACCGTCTCCGTGGTCATACGAGATCTGGCGAATTCGATCAGCAGCAGGGTTCGGTGCACAGTTGAAGAAATACGGCATGTTGCACAAAACCCGGGAAAGGAATCAAGGCTCAGACACACCCAGGCGCTAGATGTTCCTCGTACAGAGAACCCGTGAGAAATACACAGCATCCCCTCTTTATCTCCGACTAATTGATCCGTAGAAAAGAAAAGAGAAAAATCTTCACCAAACCACCTTAGAATGTAGTACATCGTTATCCGGATCCTGCCTGTTCAACACCGCGACGATCTGCTTCCTCTTCCTGAACATTAAAACCGACTGTTTCTTAATTAATGATCATTAAACCTTATTAAACAAAAAAAGGAGCGAGAACAAGATGAACAGAATGAAGATCAGAACGCTGACGAAACGCAAATCTGAGGTGCACAAAGACGCAGAAGCGCAACGACATTTCAAAAGGAAAAAGAGCAGCATTAGCTTAAATTCCTCGTTCATCAGTTTTGAGTGTAAATGTTTTTGTAGCCAAACAAAATCAAAAATTCTCAGCATGTTTACAAGTTTCTGATATTCTTCTTCCTCATCCGTCTTTTGATGAACGCCAATCAGACATAAATAACCAAGCTAATTTAGATTTAGCCCCGCCCCCACAAAACACCAGGGAGCTGAAAACGATAAACAGCGAAAGAGCGCCTCCTGAGTGCCGTGTACGCTAAATCTTCCAATAATGCAGCTCAGCCATTGCACCGACTCTTCCTCCTTTTGTAGGGTGCCATTACTTTTGTCCTAATTGAACGACGAGTCGCGGTGAGAATTTCGCTCCTGCGGACAATTTACGAGTAAATCCTTTCGCATCCAGCATTTTCGTCGTCCGCTCGTTTCGCAAAAATCAGACGTCTCCGTTGTCTTCCGAAAAATGGCTCCTCGATATTTCTTTATCACCCAAAAAATGTTCCACCTAAAACTTCTCCTGAAATGTGACGTCTCGGTTCTTGGGATCTGCGCAGAAGCTTTAACAGACAAACAGAAACACGCTGTAGGTTGTAGATTAATCCGATTAATACTTCATTAAATCTCCTGGAAGTCAGATGGAGAACCGTGCAAGCTGTAGACGTTCTCAAACTCAGGAGGGAGGCGGGAAGCCGCGTGCGTCCGTCAGTGTGTGTGTGTGTGTGTGTGTGTGTGTGTGTGTGTGTGTGGGGAGGTGGTGGTGGTGGTGGTGTCATTGTTGTGTGCAGGTCAGGTTGTGTGTTTTTTCAGCGGTGAAGGAAGTCGAATGGGAGTGAACGAGGGGTGGAGAGAGAGAGAGAGAGAGAGAGAGGGAGGGAGAGAGAGAGAGAGGGAGGAGAGCTTTACTGCCACTCTCACACTCCCTCAGGACGACTCGCACAGCTGACTCTCTGAGTTTTTTGCGAGAGTGACTTCCACACACACACACACACACACACACACACACACCGTCCCAGCCATGGACAATCCCGACCCTCGTCCCTCTCCGGACATGACGGATCTGTAGCACTCTCCCCGGAATTTTTAATCTGCACTCGTTCGGATTTGGATTATCTGTTTATTCCCCGAGCGTTATTTATTTGAGGAGGACGACATGCACACGCGAGCCCAGTCCCGCAGCTGTGACAATTACCTGAGCATAAAGGTGAGACACGCCGCGTCACGTCCCGCAAAAACGTTACTGAGTCCTGAGTACTGCTAGTCCTGTTGTTTAGCTGTAGTTCTGTGTGTGTGTGTGTGTGTGTGTGTGTCTGTGTATGTGGGTGTGTGTGTGTTTGGCAAAAAAAAAAAAAATGGAAAAAAATACCACATAATGACACCCGACGACATTCCCACGGCGCACTCTATGTGATTATGGAAGTTTTGTTAACAAAAGCGTATTGCTACGTATGAAAGGAAAAAAAAAAAAACTCAGACCACAAGTTCATAAACTTTTTAATTTGTATACAGTAATAAATTATTTATCATGGAACGTCCAGTCGGATGCCTCTTACTTATATAGTCACATATATCATTTCATCATCATCATCATCATCATCATCTCGTAGTTTTCAGTGTGTGTGTGTGTGTGTGTGTGTGTGTGTGTGTGTTCAAAAAGACTGCTGTGCTTCTACTTTTATCTCAAAACCACGAACCATGTCGCCTACCTAGGGAGCGTACTCCTAAACAAAGAGCAGGGATATCTACAATACTTAACAGCGATAACAATAACATGACAAATATCGCGATATATCGTCTAACTGATTATCAGCACGTGCGTAGTGGAGAGCTACCCCAACACTACCCCAACACTACCCCAACACTAACCCAACACTTGGTCATTTTGTATAAAAGCACCTGCGAAATAAATAACCGTATAAACGTAATGAACGTAATTCCGAAGTTTCGTATTCCGTCCGTCTCTCAGCGGAGATCGGAGCTCATTCCTTTGCTTTCATGAAGTGCTTTAGGCATTTTTCAATTATCATGTGAATGGAAGGAGGAATGAGCCGCAGCTTCCTGTCCTTCACAGATACGACGGTATGCCGGTGTGTTTTTAGTCGCTCTGCGGACGGCACGACTATTTTTCATCGCTTGACATTTTATCGCAGGTTGCGATACTTTTAAAAGATGTCCGATGAACAAAATTAAAGAAACACCCTCACACACACACACACACACACACACACACACACACACACAGCGTGAATGTCCTGAGCTTGCTGACTGACGAGCGGCCCTGGGTCAACACGGGGCGGAGCTTATGCTAAATTTGACCCGCCATTTGATCACAAACCTGATGTGATATCACAGCTAACGTTCTCTAGCTTGATTTAATTACAGAATATAAAAGCTAGCAAACGCACTAAGCTAACATTACCCAGCTAACAACAACGTAGCTAAGTATCTGACGCCACGTACTCTAGCTAAACAATTGCACAGCGGTTAAGATTTAACTTAAGCTCCACCCATTTTACGCATCGTGTTTTCGTGACCTGTTTGGCAAACGTTCAAAGAAACAAATTTAAAAACGTGGTTAAAACTGCGATGTCTCGTATACGATCGCAGCTTCCTGAAAGTCTAAAAATCTAGATGACGTTTTAAAAAAATTTTTTTTATTTTAAACGCTGTTGCTTCTGTTCATCTGTTCGCGTTTCTGCTGTGTTTGAGCCTTTCTTCTCGTGCTTGCATTCACACTGCCGCTCAATCCGTCACATATTAAAGGCTCTTCAGTGACCACTCCACTACACACACACACACACACACACACACACACACACACACACACTACACTCCATCATTCAGTGCAGCAGCCTTTGTTGCTCGCTTTCCTCTGGAGAGAGCGTACACTCTATCTACTCACACTCCCCCGTCCGAAGAGTCCCAAACCTTCACACACACACACACACACACACACACACACACACACACGCACTAAAGCGAAAGCGGACATCACAATAGCCACTGAAGTGCTACTTGAGTGCGAAGTGGATCCTTCAATCAAAAAGCCGTAATTGCCTCCACCGGCCGCACGGTCGTATCCCGAGTCCTAATTACGGTCTGCGTACTGTGTGTGTGGTGACAGAGGGGGCGGAGTCTGCTCTAAATATCTTCTCCTAAACATCTAGTACACTTCACACTTTTATATCGCCATAATTGCACAGAATTAGCATTTTAAAAAAAAGCATTTAATTCAAACACTTAATCAAACTTTTTGATGTCGTTATCATAAACAGCACATTTTAACTTACAGTATCTACGAAGTACACGTTTGTAATCTGTAAAAGTTTTTCACTACACATCAGTAAGTCTACAAATTTTGCATATAGTGACCAAAATTCCTCTTTTATTTTTCCTCTTTCAAGGTAAACTCTCCGTTTCTTCTCCACCCAGCTACGGCAATCATCCTGTCAACCAGTGATTCAATTAATGAAGGAAAAAGACGCTCAGTTTGAAAGTCAGCTGCCGCTCCGTCTTTGATCTATGTGGGTCAGGGCTATTGCTTTGGTCGCCTAGGCAACAGGCCACGCCCCTGACAGCAACAGCAGTTTCAGAGTCACTGAAGCTTAAAACACCACAGCATTGATGAATCCTTGGATTCTGATTGGTCAGAAGGTGTTGATTTATTTCCTGTAACAGCAGCAAATCAGGTTTATGTTAATATCAGCGCGCTCTTTCTAAAACTTTATCGTTTCTATAGTAACAGCTCAGTCACAGGGACTTGTACGGCAGACGCACCGCATTAACGCACGTTAACGAAACGTGTTTATTTGGCATTTATGGAAGGAGTCTCCAGTGTCAGCGTCGCTGAGACGTTTGCGCTTCTCTGTGGTTTCTCCGTAACAGGAAGAGGCCGGTGAGGTGAGCTGCTATAACGTAAGTGAGAACAGGAACTAACCTGTTTCTCAGGACATGAAACAGTAACTCTGCCACACTGATTATTTTACTGTAACTGCACTACACACGGGGGTTTATTCCTTACTACTGAAAGCCAGAGTGCTGGACTTTCTCTTGCTCTGCCTTTGGAAAAAGTCTCTAATTCCAGGGACTTTAAACGACTTTTTGTTTCCGTGCCGCAGTGAAAAGCTCCATCGCTCGGCCGGTTTCAATGCCGCCGTTCTCACGTTACTCTCAAACGCCGTAGTCACAGAGTCACGCACTGCTGGAGGTCTGGAGCGCACCGGCTTTGGGTTTCCGACCCCCTGCATCCACCTGCTGATACGGAGAACCTTCTAGAATGGCAAAGAAACGTAGTACAGCCTTCTGAGAGAAATAAGAAGAAGAAGAAGAAGAAGATAGATGTAATATTATGGTGATGTTGGGAAAGAATAAAGAGAAAGAGACGCTAATATAATAATAATAATAATAATAATACGGATTTGTGGTCACTGTGTACAGTTAGAGATTTTCACTGTAGACTAAAAATATCATATGTTTAAGTTTAAGCTGCTGGTGACAATTTTTTACACGCTCTTGATATTAAAAAAAAGATCAAACTGTTTTTCTTTCTTTGAAAGATTTTTGAGAAAAGTTATTACGTCGTGGTCATAAGCTGAAAGAGAGAGAGAAAGTGGTGCGCTGAGCCAAAAAAAATATATATATATCTAACCAGCAACGGTGAGGTCACCGTCTAATCCGTCACCGTGACAACCGTAGTACGCAATTTCTTAGTGACGTAGTAGCACGCGTGAGGTTAGCGTCAACGTTCCGCACGGTTCTGTGTCAGTGTGTGTTTACGCCGTGTGTGTGAGAGACTCAGTCATTCGCCCGCTCCAGCTCAGCGTCCGATTCTTCCCAGTTGCTACTTTGACCTCTCGATTATCGAGCGTATCGCGTGTTCACCTCCCCGTGTCCACACTTCCGTAAGACCTGTTCCAGAACATCAGACAGATCAGACAGGAATCTTCCGTAGAGTTCAAACATTCTGCATTGGAGCGTTGTGTAATCTTCTGACGAGCTCTGAGGTGGTTTAACTCTATTAAGAGCTCTGGAGATATGAAGTGTTGGAGAGATGGAGCATCTTCTGAAGTTCCAGAGTCCTACAGTCTTCTAGAATCGTTCCAGAATTCCAGAATGTCAGAGACTTGTAAAATCTATCGAAGAATTCTAGAATTGTGATAAGTTCCAGGATGTCAGAGAGAGAGAGAGAGAGAGAGAGGGCTCTGGAATCTTCAGAAACTTTTATCCTCGAGTCTTTTAACCTTCTAGGAGTTCCAGATTTCTACAATAGAGTTCTACAGTGTTTAATCTCTTAAGAGTTCTAGAGCTCAAGAAGCTTTTAATGTTCTTGAATTGTTCTGGAATTGTGAAGAGTTCCAGTGTTTTTCCGTGAAACGTCTGTTCTCGAGCCACTCTCAGGGACTCTGAGCTTAAACATCATCCGAGGTGTGTGTGTGTGTGTGTGTGTGTGTCTGTGTGTGTGTGAGGGGACACACTGTTCACCTGGGGGTCTCTCTGTCAACACACACACACACACACACGGTACTCCTCGCCTGACTCCGACCAGGTGAAAGAGCGTTTTTCAGTTTATGCAAACGGTTTTAAAGCTCCTGCGCTTGTTCTGTTTCAGAAGCTTTATTTATCTCCGTCTCTCTTTAAGTCCTTCTTCAAACGAGACGCTTCTGAGCCTCTTGTTTGGTCTACAGTGGCTTTTACGTCTAGCTTTAGAGCGGTGTGTGTGTGTGTGTGTGTGTGTGTGTGTGTCTGGGCTTTAGTCTGATATCGTGACAGAACTGAAGTCAGTGTATATGTATATGTGTGTAATGTGTAAGCGAACAAGGATTCATCTCAGTACTTTGACTGATTGATTGAGGTTAAAGGTCAGCGGAATGTGCAGGCATTTTCCCCGACTCTGTAAACATCTTCCCGATCAAAGCGGGTTCCCCTCGTGCGCTTCTCGTCCGCGGCGCCAGCAGAACCCGGAGAACGGCTCTCAGAGACATTTAAAAATACGTAGTGATGACTTTCCTGCCATTGTTGTCCTTCCTCCAGTAAACAGCGCTGAGTTTTCCTCCTCCCTGTAGCATGCAGAGCAGCACACACACACACACACACGCTGTGTTACACCGAACACACACCTGAGCCGAGTGTGAGAATCTCACGACGTTTTTCTCGGCTGTCTCGGGGTCACGATGTCCTAATCACCTCCAGATTTCCTCATAGGGAAGCAATCGCAAGCAAGTCTTCCTGAGTCGAGTAACTGATTCACGAGTCACTTTTGTAGCAGGATACGTTTATAAAGCGCTAAATGCTAAAGCTAGCTCACTAGCTAGATAGAGACAATAGATATAATTAGAATTAGCGATTAAATCCTGGAAGCCTTTGAGAGTCAAGGTGAGTCGAGTCAGAGTCATCACTGCAAGAGTCAAGGTGAGTCGACTCAATCGTCACTTTGAGAGTCAAGTTGAGTCGACTCTGATTCGTCACTTTGAGAGTCAAGTTGAGTCGACTCTGATTCGTCACTTTGAGAGTCAAGTTGAGTCGACTCTGATTCGTCACTTTGAGAGTCAAGTTGAGTCGACTCTGATTCGTTACTTTGAGAGTCAAAGTGAGTCGACTCTGATTCGTTACTTTGAGAGTCAAGTTGAGTCGACTCTGATTCGTTACTTTGAGAGTCAAAGTGAGTCGACTCTGATTCGT
>CM040996.1:1096788-1103290 GCA_022985145.1 Pangasius djambal | reverse complement strand
GAGCACACGCACGCAGGAGCGAGCTGGACATCCTGATCAACCTCTACGAGTTCTACGACTCGGTAAACACACTCACAACCTACGCGTCGCATCGTATTCCGTACGCCTACACAGTTACTCACTGTAGCGATGTGCCGAAAAGTTTTGGCCCCCAGGCACCACCACAGGACCATCACTGAGTTATTTTTGCTTCCAGCCGAAGCCACCGCATCTTTTCCAGCTGTTGCTCGTGCAACATCAAAGTGCAGCCGAACTCTGGGAGGAAGGCGCTATCTGCCCTCTTCCACATACATGAGCTTACAAACACCCTCGATTGGTTACTGCCACTCGAAGGAACAGCCAATTATGCTCTTTTGGACTCCTAGACAGAAATTTAGGTCTAACGGGGAAATGTTTAGGTGTATACTTTAAGGAAGAAAAATATCTTTGTTAACTGGTTAAGCACTTTTTAAGATAACATTTTCACTCTGGAATAATCTGTACTTTTTTCAGTTACATTCAGTGGAAAAACTTTGTTCCTTTTCAGTTATGTTGTTTTTGTTCCCTTTAATGTTTCTAATCCCTGAGCTCAAAAAGGAATGAATTTTCAACATGGGTCATTTAAAAAAAAGAAAATAGACAATGGAAAAACAAAATGTTTAAATACAACTGATTTCACAATAAAACCCACGTTTTGTCCTCTCGCAGGCTCAGCAGTGGATGACGCACTGCGAGGACTATTTCAAGCATGTGAACTTGGAAGAGAACATCATGAGCTTCTCTCCTGAAGTTCTTCAGACACTGCAGGACTACCACAGCGAGGCCACCAAGTTCTCTCTGGAGAACTTCGGCTCTCTGAACGACACGGTGGCCACGCTGGACAGCCCCCGCCAGCTCCATCACTGGAACCACATCTGGATGAAGTGCCAGGAGACCCGGAAACAGCTCGAGGAGTTGCTGGAGAGAGCGACAGTGCGAGAGGAGCCTGCGTCTGGCTCTTCTCTAACCTCTGACCTTTCAAAACCCAGGGAAATACCTGTGATATGTGCGGATTTGCAATGCGGAGAGAGCAGAAGTTCTCTTCCTGAGATTAAACACACCTTCGAGTTCGAGGATGAGAAACCTCACTCGGCAGGTCCGTTCTCTAAAAACGACTCTCCTTTCAGATCTTTTCTTTTCCCTCCCGAGAGAGATAAACTCTGTCCATCGCCGCTGGACGACACGGACAGCGACTGCACCGTCGACTCGTCGTATTCCTGTCACTCGGAGCCTGGAGCGAGGCACCGCAGGCCTCCGCTGAAGAAGATGATGAAGAAGACGGTGAGCTCCGATCTCTCGGGACACCACGGCTACCTGGGGGTCTACATCAAAGGGCTGGAGCTCAGCAACAACACGTGTGTGGAGAAGAAGCTGCAGAGGCCACACATGAAGAGTCCAGTGCTGGCACGGAGCAGGAGCCTCCCATCACCCTCACTAAGTCAGGGAAGACCTGGGGATGGTGAGACCAAGAGACAGAGCAGGTGACACACACACACACTCTCACACACACACACACACACACACAATCTGTGAAGGTAGATGGATGGATGAAACTAGTTCATTTCTACTTTGATTCCATGCAGTAAAATCCAGCACATCATGGACGAGATGATCTCCACAGAGAGAGAGTATGTGCGTTCCCTGTCCTACATCATGGAGCACTACTTCCCAGAGATGGAGAGGCCGGAGCTGCCGCAGGACCTCCGAGGAAAGCGCAGCATCATCTTCGGAAACCTGGAGAAGCTGTGTGACTTCCACAGCCAGTACTTCCTGAAGGATCTGGAGCAATGTGCACATTCCCCGCTTTCGGTCAGCACCTGCTTCCTGAGACACGTGAGTCTTTACAAAACATCCGCCATCACAAAACCCGTTTCTTCTTCTTCTGGAATATTCTAAATCCAAGAGGCATCACAGGAATGTGTGGGTGTGGTGGTGTTAGGAAGGCCGTTAAGAATAAACAACATATGTGTGTGTGTGTGTGTGTGTGTGTGTGTTTGTGATTGACAGGAGGACCAGTTTGGAATGTACGCTCTGTACAGTAAGAATAAACCGCGCTCCGACGCCCTGCTCACGAGCCACGGCAACGCTTTCTTCAAGGTGAGACACACCCGTCTGAGGCGTTACGTAAAACGGCTCATGGAACAGAATAAAGGCAGCGTGACGGAGACGTGCTAAAGAGCACATTCTCAAAAACACCACCTCCGTTCCTTCTGCACTAAAACACTTTAATATTGTCTCTCAAAAACACTAATTAACAAATTAACATGAATTACCTCAATAAAGGTCGTTAATAAAAAGCGAAGTGTAATCTGTGTATATTATTTTGTATATTATTAATTCATCTTTAGTAAGTAAGCACTCTGTCCTGGTCCGGGTCGTGATGGAGCCAGAGACGGCCATTTTGTATGTTATCCCTTTTGTATACTGTGTCGGCCATTTTGTATGTTATCCCTTTTGTATACTGTGTCGGCCATTTTGTATGTTATTTCTTTTGTATACTGTGTCGGCCATTTTGTATGTTATTTCTTTTGTATACTGTGTCGGCCATTTTGTATATTATATTTATGTAAAAACCTATTGTTCTCGACTGACCAAAAAAATGAATGTTCTGTTCTAGGAAGAAAGATGTTCTGTACAGAAAGTGTGTGTGTGTGTGTGTGTGTGTAACCTTTTCTTGTGTCTACATTTTTAACTAAAACACCTGGTGTTTACCGTAAAACCCCTGTATAGACACGCACTCCATGGTCGTAAAATCTCAAAATGAACGATTAAGCCTATGGGAAAATCTAAAATGTCCTCCTCAGCTGCTCTGAGGTTAGATGAGAACTGATAATAATCATCGCTCATTGAGTCTTGGAATGCAAGATCATCAGGAACGTCACTGTTTCCATATCGAATTTGACACCACAACCTTCCCCGAAACTACCGAGGGTCCGGTGTCCTCGAAGCTCACGGTTACGGACGTGTACAAAACACAGCGTGCCGTGCCGGAGACTTTAATGGATCCGTTTACAGCAGAATTGTTTATATTTATTATCGCTGAGATGAAGAAGTTCTCATGTAATCTAATCTAAAGCGATGCCCGGAGAGGATTCGTAAGTAACGTGCGCTATAGAAGGATTCATGAGGTCTAACTTCATATCGCTCGTTTAAAATGTTGCGTCTTTTTCTGTCGTGACCCGTTTTACAGCGCCTCTGGGAGGACACTCCGTCTGTCTTTTAAAGCTAGGGTCATGTATAGTCAAGTTCGCCTTTAAGCATAAACATCTGTCTTAAGCAGCAGAGACATCAGACTTGTTTTTTCACGTTCATCTCACGTGTCAGACGAACGTTGACATCTCCGCATCACACGTTATTTCCCGTTGAAGAATCGTTTTGGGTTTTTTTCACCATGTTTGGTCTGACCACTGCTTTATTTCTGTAGATCTATGAAAATTATTAAAATTGTTAGAAATATTTTTTCAAATCGCTGATGTGTTTTTCCCGCAGAATAAGCAGGTGGAGCTGGAGGACAAGATGGACCTGGCGTCCTACCTCCTGAAGCCCATCCAGAGGATGAGTAAATACGCGCTGCTGCTGAAGGACCTGATAAAAGAGTGCAGCCAATCGCAGGAGCAGGAGCTCGCCGACCTCAGGACCGCCGAGGAGATGGTCAAGTTCCAGCTGCGCCACGGCAACGACCTGCTCGCCATGGACGCCATCAGAGGATGTGATGTAAGCAGCACGATATAAACCGCGCTTATTCGTTTCCGTAGCGCCTTTCAGAGTTCAAAAACACGTTAAGTGATATTTTTTTGTAGGTGAATCTGAAGGAACAGGGCCAGCTGAGGTGTCAGGACGAGTTCATAGTGTGGTGCGGACGCAGGAAGTACCTCCGGCACGTCTTCCTGTTCGAGGACCTCATCCTGTTTAGCAAAACCAAAAAGATTGAAGGGGGATACGACATCTACATCTACAAACAATCTTTTAAGGTGAAGGGTTTAAACATCTCAAACATCTCAAAAGCGTGGTATTTCCTGGCTTTGTGTTTGTAGCGGTACCATGAGTTTGGCGATTTTAGATGCGCGTCTTAGCGGTACTCACACTACTGGAACATTTCTCACACTGACAGAACTTGGCAGAAGATCAGCCAGCAATGATGCATACGATATACAGTCAGTCGTGTGAAAAAATTAGGACACCCCATTAAATATTCAGTCCTTTATTAAGAAATGTCAACATGCCAATTTCTGATCTTGTTTTAATTTGTACCTGTAGATGAAAGTGATGTAATTGCATGTAAGCAATAAAAAAAAATCACTTTGTTTTCACTTATTAAACAAAAAGAAATCAAGAAAAATGAGTATTTCACCTGAGGAAAAAGTTAAAATAGTGAGTGTTTCCCCCTTTGGCTGAAATAAACTCAGTGAGACGTTTCTTGTAGCCATCGACCAGTTTCTGACATCGAATAGAAGAAAGTTTCCCCACTCCTCAGGATCTCGATAGGATTTAGATCTGGGCTTTGACTTGGCCATTCTCCATTTTTTGCTCTTCAGCCGGTCCTTGGTGGATCTACTGGTATGTTTTGGGTCATTGTCGTCATGTTGCAAGGTCCAGTTCCACTTCAGCTTCATTTTTTCGACAGATGGTCTCACATGTTCCTCGAGCACCTTCTGATACAATGTAGAATTCATAGTGGACTCTGTGATGGTGAGCTGGCCAGGTCCTGCTGCAGCAAAGCCCCAAACCATAACACTTCCACCTCCATGTTCCACAGCTGGTATGAGGTTCTTTTGCTGAAATGCTGTATTTGGTTTACGCCAAACATGCCCTCTGTTATGGTGTCCAAATAACTCCATTTTAGACTCATCTGTCCAAAGCACATTATTCCAGAAGTCTTGGCCTTCGTCTATGTTCTTTGGCAAACTTCAGTCTTGCCCTCATGTTTTTCTTAGACAGCAAAGGTTCCCTCCTTTCACACCTCCCATGATCATTAAAGTTGTACGTCTCTTTCTGACTGTAGATTCATGCACTTTGGCATCAACTGTAGCGAGAGCTTGCTGTAGGTCCCGTGATGATATTTCAGGGTTTTTGGAGACTTCTTTAAGCATCTTGTGGTCTGCTCTTGGGCTGAATTTGCTTGGACGCCCGACCTGGCCATGCTGGCAGTTGTTTTAAATGCGGAATGGCTGATTACAAATTCTTCTGAGATCTTTTTTATATCCCTTACCAGACTCATAAGCATCAACAGTCTTCTTTCTGAAGGCCTCAGAGAGCTCTTTGGATCTCACCATTGTGATTCCTCTCACTTCAACAGTTAAGAGCAAAGCAAACTAAATGTCTGAGGTTTAAATAAGACACGCCTCCTTCAAAACGCTCTGTAACGACGTTCTAATAATCTGCACCTGATGGGATGCACCTGCAGGTCATTTTAGCCATTTTAAGTACAAATAAATGTGGGGGTGTCCTTACTTTTCCAAGAAATTGGATTTTTTTAAAATTACATTTTACAGATCATTTAAAAAAGACTTTTCTTTGATTTTATTTGTTTAGTTATATTACTTGAATCTCTCGATATTGTTAAAATGAAGATCAAATGTCCATATGTTTAACTATGTAAAAAAAAAAAAAAAACACACACAGCCTTTCATGGGGTGTCCTAATTTTTTCACATGACTGTATATATTATAACACCAGCAACATCAACTCACGACCAAAGAATTCCTTAACGACGTACGATTTTTGTCAGAAAAAGTGGCCGAAAATCGTACAGCGCAAAGGGTCTTGCTTTAAATTCGCATTGTCAGCAGAATTCCTTAAAGGTTTACTCAAAAAAGTCCAAAAAGCTTCAGCAGGTCATAACAAACAGCTCATTGTTTGAGTTAACGTCACTACCGTTTTCCGCAGACCGCAGAGATCGGGATGACGGAGAACGTGGGCGACAGCGGCCTCCGGTTCGAGATCTGGTTCCGGCGCAGGAAGTCCCAGGACACGTTCATCCTGCAGGCCAGCTCGGCCGAGAGCAAGGCGGCCTGGACCTCCATCATCGGCAAGATCCTGTGGAGACAAGCGCTCAGAAACAGAGGTCAGCTGACTCTACGTTCACTCGCGGCGCTCGTGTCACTCGTGGGCGTGGCCTGTCCACTGTTGGTATAGATTACTATTTAGCACGCAAATGTAGTCACTCGGTTGAGACGTGTTTTGTGCGTCAGGTTTGGACGACGTCACCGAGATAAAAACAATCACAGCACCATCTCGTTCTTCCTCAGCACTAAGTTTGGTGTCAGACTCAGCTGGGGGCGTGGCCTAAAGTTTGACGCTAGAGCTTTATATCAGAATTTGATTTGTAGCTATTTTTAATTTTAGATGACATTATATGGTGAATTCAGAGACTTCTGGCAAACGAGGCTTTATTCTCTCTATGCAAGAGACAGCGCCCTCTGGTGGACAGGGACAGTATATCATCTGTACTGACATGTCTGTATCTTATCTTCCCTCTCTGAGA
>CM040996.1:1072367-1091688 GCA_022985145.1 Pangasius djambal | reverse complement strand
TGTGTGTGTGTGTGTGTGTGTTTATTCCTCTACACTTCACATTTACTTGGTGTGTGTTGCTCTGTTTTGCCAGAACACTCCGTGTCGTGTCGTGTGTTTTGGCGTCAGCACGTTGGTGTGAGTGACACGTTTATAGATCAGTAAGTAGCACGTGAGACGTGAGGCTTGTGAAGCTCCGCCCCCTGTAACGTTGATGCCCCGCCCCCTTTTAATCCTGGCTGTGTTTATCAGAGCTCCGACTGCATGAGTGCTGATCAGATAATTAGTAACTAGATCACCACTGTGACTCTGATACACCTGGGGCTTGCACATGTGTGTGTGTGTGTGCGCGCGTGTGTGTGTGTGTGTGTGTGTGGTTTACTGCAGTGTGTCGGTGTGCAGGGATTAAAAGGTGTCATGGTGCTTGTGTTTGGGTCACTTTCTGTGCTTCATTTGCATGTTTTATTCTTGTGTGTGTGTGTGTGTGTGTGTGTGTACAAATTCAGTACATAATAATAATAACAATGTATTATAATAATTGTTATTGTTATTATTATTATTCATCTATTTATAATGCATTACAGTAATAAGTCATAACGCATCATAAAGATAGCTTTTCATAATAAAGGAGTAATTATGATGCCTTATAAATGCACTATAACATGATATAAATGTTTCATAGTTTATTATAAATCATCATGACTTTCATAGACAACAAATAAGTATAAACTGATCCAAAAAATTTATATTTTCTGCAAGAAAATGATTTAACTTTCTGCAACAAATACACTGAAGTCTATATTTAATAAACCGATGTATCTATATATTTACTGATATTTTTTCACCCTGCTGCGAAGTCGTCTAGAGCGTCGTTTTATTCTGCATTATTTTTACACAATCCTTTACAAGTGAAAAAAACCAACATCAGATAAAACGAGACTGTAACGTCGTGAATGCGTCGTCTGAACTTTATTACAATCATAAAATGAATAACTCAGATAAACATTACACACAGAACAGAGCTACAGTTTGTAGCTGCACACAGATTAATGCGTGTAAAGGTGTCGTGTTAAATAAGCCTTTTCTTTCTCTTCTATTTTTTCTCCAAAGCTGTGACATCACTTCTACACGGCGGTCCGATCCACGCGGCGGTCCGATCCACGCGGCAGGATGGGGGAGCGAGACGGCGTGCGGCGTTTAAACACCGATCTCCGCCGTACATACACGTGATTTCACACTGTTCCTAATTTTTTCAAACGAATCGTTACGCAGTACTTAAACCCGTCACCCTGCTGGTACGCTACGGACTCGACATCCAGCGCATCGATGAGCTCAAGTTTCCTTTTTTATCTTTAAAAAAAATTGTTGTTGTTTTTTTGTTTGTTTGTTTGTTTGTTTTGTAAGCGTGTTCTGTACAGAAACGGTTCCTCGTTAGCGTCCTTATTTTTTTTTTAGAGCCGGCACTACTAATAAAATCATTTCCCAACCTTCTGTCTGTGTCTTACATTTCTCTAAACAACAAAGAGGCCAAACATCGTCTTTTTTTTTTTTTTTGGATGGATGGATAATTCATTTGTAAACGAGTAAAAAAAAAAAAAGCCTTGTGAAACTGCATGACTCAAACTTCACACCACTCGCACTTCTGTATTCGAACCGACCACGACGTGAACCGCAGGCTGCGAGGGCAGAGAGAACACAGTTGCAGCAAGAAAAAATACAGAAGCAGAAGTTTAAAACATTTACATCGAAACTCTGCGGGCGATTGATACGCTGTAAAAATACACAGGACGATAAACAAACATCGCACAAAACTTCTGTATATTAAATTAATTCAGCTAAGCGAATATATATATATATAAAAGTAATGTGACGTTATAGCATTAATATTAGGCTCTAAAACTAATACGAAGTTAGCCGTAAATATATTCTACTTTATAAAGAGGTCAAAATATGAGAGGAAGAAATGGTTCTACGTGGTTCGGATCGATTTTTGCCCGCTGTAAAGAACATTTTAGCAGTTTTCCTGTCTGTTTAATCAGCCGCTTCGGCGCTATACACGTGTTTAATGTCTTTTTTTAAAAATAATAATAATAGTAATAATAATCAGACATTGTAAATTGTAAAACTGTGACACTGGTTGGGATGCGGATTTTAAAAAGTCGCACCGTTTCGCTGGAATTCACGCATTTATTCACACATTTATTTATTTATTCACACCACACCTAAAACAGCTAAGGTTCACTTCTGCATTGGTCAAGATGTTAGTAAATGTTGTAATAATTCTTTTATTTTGGCAGCTGGTTCACTCGGGCTTGCATGAGAAGCACCAGCGCTCCAAATGAGGAGTGAGAATGTAAAAAGCAGAAGCTGTGTCTTAGGCTCTGGGTCTCCAGGCTCGGTATTAGCGCTTGTGTATCAGCGACTGTTTATAGCTGCTGTAACGTAAGTGAGAACACGTGTACTATCCGCAGCATTAAACATAAATACGAATGTATAAAAAAAGTTCGGCGTGACGTTTTTTCTAACCCTAACCCAAGTACGTTTAAATCTGTAACCGTTGCTGTGACGGAATAAAACACTCAGGCACATGCTGTTGTAGGAAAATAATCAACTCCAGGATTGTAACAGTAACTCTGTTGCTTCACACCACTGCAGCACTGATTATTTTTCTATAACAGCACAACACACACAGTGTTTTATTCCATATTATCTGCAGTTATACTAGTGATGGGATTCAGAGATTCAGTGAGTCAGTTAATCATTTGACTCACCAAACAAGAGTCGACTCTTTCAGCTGCCAAACGACTCCTTGTCATTTTATCCTAAACTGAACAAAGGTCATGATTTCTTTTTTAAATAAATGATGGTGTAAGGAAAGTAAATCACACGTTTAAATCTTAGAGGAACTCATGCTCGGTTTGAACAGACGAAAATGGTAAAGTTTTATTTGATTTAATTAGAGAAAATATTAAACGCCTCAACGACGTCACAGTGACGCTGACCTGACGCTGATAAAGCGCTTACTTCGCACTAACAGGCATCTCAACAAATGTTGAAATGAGGTTTCCACTGAAACATTTTTATTAAATTACACTGTGAGAGTAACAAGTAGAAGAAAAAAAAACACAGCTCATATATTCGAATTGCTTCTCGGATCAAAATTCAGCTAAAAGAGTCGACTCAAAGAGCCGACTCGCTTGTAAACGACATTTTGAAGCTGTTTATCATGAAATCCATCATAACCGCGTGTAAAGTCCTGAGATATTTATTTACAGCCTGTTCTCACAAAGAAACATTTTGATGAAAAAATAAAAGCGTCCATTCAAATAACTCGACTTTGATCAGTTACTTGCATTAACTTAAGTTTCATTCTGGGTTAAAGCTGACAGCGGAGTCACTTCCTCTCGTGCCGGCGCTTCTCCGCGTAAATGAAAGATATGAGGACGCCGGAGACCAGCATGTCCAACAGCGTCACACACAGCACCAGGATTTCCACCTGCATAAAACACACACACACACACACACACACATTAAATAAGTCCACACATGGTTAACACTGCATCCTGCATGGACGAACAGCTGTAAGATGAAATTTAGCCAAGACACACAGTTTGAACGATGTTAAACTGCTGGCCGTGAGTTTCCAATCCTTAACCACATTAGCCTTGTACATGTAAAAGAAGGAGGACAATTTCAGACACCAAACAACAGCTCATTTTTATCCAAACGTCAAATCAGTATTTAAAAAAAAAAAAAAAAAAAAACATCTTTGGAAATATTCAGTTTGAATCTGAGGACCTGATGGTGCAGATCTTTAGCTTTATTTTTGCCTAAATCCACAAACAGCAGCACTGCTCCGATCGCAGCTACGGCCAGGCAGAAGATGTTGGAGTGAAAACACATCTGCAGGAGAAAATGAACACGCTGCATGTTTGAGAACGAAACAGAAAGAAATTGTAATAAATGGCAGGGTTACACGTGTATAACGCGGAGACGTGAACCTGTAAGAGTGCAGGGTGTCTGTACAGCAGCGTGGATAAAAATCCAGCCATCAGGAACTGAAACATAACAAAACAACAACAACAACAACAACAAGAGTTATTAACAACAACAGATATTATAAGATGTTATAAATAGAGAAATGTACAACTGTGTATAACTGCAGAAATACAGCATATGGAAGAAAACACTGTGTGTGTGCTGCAGTTACAGTAAAGTAATGAATGACGGGATGGTTTTAGTGAAGCAAAAGTGTACATTTGTTTTTCGTTGCTGATGTTTTGTTTGTTTCCTTAAACCCTTTCTGAGATCTTTATCACGTAAATAGGAAGCTTTTATTTTTTTTACCAGGATGCCGCTCATGATCGGGACTCTGAACAAGGTGAGTAACATGTCATCAATTTTGAAACACGCAGCAAACATGACTCCGATTCCGATGCTCAAAATCCCACTGCTGATCTGCACAGCCTAGAGAGAGAGAGAGAGAGAGAGAGAGAGAGAGAGAGAGAGATTAACTCATTAGCAGGAACTGAAGAATAGGCAGGAAGGAAGGTATCTATGTTTAATTTTGGTTAGACGGAATGGAGTGTTAAAGGTGCAGTAAGCGATCTTACAGCCCAGACAACCGGCTCTCTTTTCAGAAGCTGGTGCAGAGGGAGTTCTGGGGCAGGAACGAGCTCTGAGACTCTGTAATGTTTAATCAGCGGACTCCCATCACCCTGTTGTCCACGTCTCGCTGAGTGATCCTCTATCACATCCATGGCGAAATTAACACACGCCATCACACAGCTGGCTAAACAAGAGTTAAACACAGACAAGTCACATTTAGGAATTTATTCACATTTATAAACAAAGAATTACAAACAAGTTAGATTTTCAGAACAAGTCACATTTACAGACTAGTCACATTTATGAACAAGTCACTTTTCCAAACAGGTCACTTTTTTATGAACAGGTCACTTTTATGAACAAGTCACATTTATGAACAAGTCACTTTTCCAAACAGGTCACATTTATGAACAAGTCACTTTTCCAAACAAGTCACTTTTATGAACAAGTCACTTTTCCAAACAAGTCACTTTTACGAACAAGTCACATGTCACATTTCCAAACAAGTTACATGTACACACATCACACTTACTATCAAGTCATGTTTTCACAAGTCACATGAATGAAATGAAAATTTTGCTTTGTGCGCAGATCACATTCTTCCTTTCTTCTATCCTTCTATCCTTCCTTCCTAACTCCTTTCCCCCTTTTTTTCTTTAAATCAAACAGTAACGTGATTTAAAGTAAATAATTAGTCATCTCCACTGTGTTGATTTTTTTAATGTCAGTGTTCAGTCCTATATAATCCTTACAATCTAGCGGAGAAACATCCATCAACACTTAAACACAATCACGGTTACAATTTTAATAATCACCTAAACACAAATCTCCGTACGAGTTTCCTTTAAAGCTCTCGATCAGAGACTCACCGTATCAGGAATCTTCCTGTGTTCTCAGACAAGCGACTGCCAGCCAACAGCAACAAAAAAAACAAAAAAAAAACAATCCTTTAAAAATAACACAATAAAACTCTGTCTTTCTCAGCAGCCTCGGTTCAGCGCGTGTGTTCAGAAGAAAGCTGATGAGAAAATCATTTCCATCCCCACTTCACATACCGCAGCTCTGATGAACGAGGAAATAGAGTGAGGACTGACGAAACCACGAAAAAAAAACGCGGCGGTTAAACAGAACTCACACTTTCTCAGACCAGGCGCTGGACAGCAGCCGTAAGTGTGAGCTCTTACACAATTATCTTTAAAAAGAATTAACTTTATAAATAATTTACTCTCTATATAACTAGGAGTACTCATTTTTGTTTAGTTTATTCATAGCTTTCTGTTTTTTTAATTCAATATTCATAAGGTATTATAATAATAATAATAATAATTCCACCTTAAAGCGTGTTTAGTTTTAAAACATTTACTTATTGCTTACTATTTTTAATGTT
This sequence comes from Pangasius djambal, assembly GCA_022985145.1. Lineage (NCBI taxonomy): Eukaryota > Metazoa > Chordata > Actinopteri > Siluriformes > Pangasiidae > Pangasius > Pangasius djambal. The sequence goes on along the minus strand of CM040996.1, from coordinate 1,085,714 downwards.
TTTTTCATGTTATTTTTACAGCCATATTACTTATTTATATATAAGTTCTATAGCTGCCCCGTTTTTATTCATACGTTTTTCCTGCTTATTATTTAACTCACGATTGTGCTCACGATTATTATGTTATATTTATATTACACAAATTAATTGAAGTTGCATATATTTTTAAAATATATATATATATATATACATTTGTCAAGTTTTATTACATTTACGTGTAACTTACTATTTTTTCATATTAATATTTATATTTATTTTGGAGTCATATACATTAAAGAATGGCGTGCACACACACACACTCACGTATGTCACGTGTGTGTGTGTGTGTGTGTGTGTGTATATATATATATATATATATATATATATATATATATATATTACATACATGACATAAGGTCTATGTCTAGTTTTAATTACTTTTTGCTTCATACCTTATTATTTATATTCATTTAATATTGTTTATTTTAAGTGCATTTATTTAAGTTGCTCCAACAAGGTTCTCACAAGTATGTTACATTAATATTACACAAAATCTAACATATATATATTTAATTATATTGCATCTAGGACTTAGAACATGTGTCTAGATTTATTAAACTAAATGTGTGCCCGGTTTGTTTCCGTTTAATTACAGCTTCCCATTTCTGCAGGATAAAAATGTACGCAATTCTAGTCCACGTTGCGCATTTTAAACTCACTTCCTTTTCTCTCTCATTGCAAATTCCACATTCGCCTTCATAAAGATCTTCATGATACTGAAGTGAGACATTAATGTAAATAAGTAGGTTTGATAAGCGCTCCTTCGTCTTAACGTGAGAAAGAGACGAGTGAAGAAACCTCAGATAACATTACATGTCAAATTTCTGTAACTATTACAAATTAATAACAGCACATATATGTAGCTGTAGGACTCTTTTATGAAATTTGTATCCGTCATTTGACGTTAATGTATTTCATTTTCATTCATTAAGAAACACGTTTTAAAGTGAATCATTTACTTACATTAGAAGCTCATACATCAGCCAATTGAATTACTTTTCACATTTATAACACTGTTATAAAGCGCTACGCATACATTCCACAACTTCACTTTATTAAGAAGCCCATATGTCAGCTAAAAGAACAGGAATAGAGTTAACATCATGCAGCCTTTCATTAATTATCCATCATTAATTCAAACCGAAAAGATCGGAATTGGATTTGGAAAAGATTTTATTTTTTCACGTAAAGTGAATTGATTGTGTTTTTTGTTAAGATTGTTTTTTACTATATTTATACTTATATCTGCAATGATTTCATCTTCTGTATTTTTCCTGTATTTTGTAAATGCTTCAGTTAAAAAAAAAAAAAAAAACCATTTTAAAGCTTAGGAGCTTTTAAAGAAAATTATATCAGATGGATATTGATATCAGCTGATACTCGAGGTCTCTGAAATATACATAAAGTACTTTTCGTTGTGCTGTGTGCAGATGAGTGTAGTGTTTCTGGACACTTGTGATTGTATCCCACTATATATGAGATGAATTCACTTTCACTCCCTTCACTTTCCTCCAGAACTATGAGGTACACGTTCAAACCGGATGACTGCATGGTCATCACTATCCCTCTCGGCAGCATCAGGAACGCCAGAGAGGGACAGCTCATGCCCGACAAATTCACCTGCAGGTTCAAGGACACCTACAAAGTGTTTCAACGGGGTCACCCCAAAGCACTCGGGGTAGGAGGACTCACAACACGATTAGAAATGTGTATCGATTTGACCAAAGTCACATAGAAGTGAATCAGAACATAATCTACGCACAGAGACACAGCTGAAGTTCTCGAAACCGAATTGCCTCCATAGTGAGGAAAAATAGAGAGGTTTGTGTGAGTGCTAAATACCCAGAACACACACTAGAGATGAAGAAAATAGCACGTGTGAAACAGGCGTTTGTGTGCGATGTTTGTTAAGTGGTGAGTTCAGATTTCTAATTAACTCCTTGAAGAGTCAAAATGAAACTCAATCCTCCCACACATACATCGATGTGTCCGATATAACCCTGTTAAAGGCGTGGAGATGTGTTGAAAAACTGTACAAAATACAATGATCATAAATAGTGTGTGTTCTGTTCATAGGGTACATGTGAATTACATTTTTTTTCATTGTGTCTATCTAAAAGCTGGGCTCAGGTGTGAACAATAGGTGTGAGCAAATATTGACTCTAAAAAGTGAAATACGGTCCATCGTGTACCTTAAATCACCTTTAAAGGTACACTCGATCCACATTTCCAGGTGAAGGATGCATATTAAAGGTACAAATAGATAAGGGTAGCACTCCAGAGACAAGGAAATACATCTGTTAAAACAATGCGAGTAAAATCACGTCACCATTTTGTCTTTTGAAACCTTTTGATCATGTTGAGGCGTAATCTTGTCAAACAGATCATTATTAACATTTAATAAATGGTCGAATTTTTGTTGTTCATTTAGAGGAAATGATCTTCTGCAAATTTAATACATGCTCTCAGGACATGTTCATTTGCACATGCAGTCACTGTTAAACTTTCCGTTTTATTAGATCACCTTGCACATGCTAAGTGAATTCATTTGCATTGACTCCGCCCCGTTTCGCACCAGATCGCATATTCATGAAGGCAAACGCGCAAAACCAGACCACGCATCCTACTTCTGTTCATGTGAAAGACACTGTACGCTCCGTGACTAACTCTGCTTACATGTTTTATAAATACTTATTATATTTAAACCTGTGTTTAAGCACAGGTCTGTATATTATCATTATATAAGGTATGTCTTCTCTATCGTTTTATACTCGTTTATCTGTATATATTTTATACCTATGTCCTTATCTTACATGACTTTCAGAAAACATCATATGTGCTGTTACTGCTGTGTTTGTTCGTTGTCTTGTGTTTAAGGCGGCTCAGATCATCACTGCAGTTTTTATCCTGTGTTTGGGAGGAATCATCATCAGCTGGCTTGGCAGTGTTCCTGCTGCTATCTACATTGTTCCCAGCATCCTGGTGAGACAGTGGTGTTTAAGATAAAGAACCTCGTTCACTTCTTTCACTCTGATTCTACTTTGAAGAACTTATTAACAAAAAATATACAGTATATATGAATAACCGAATGATATCAGGCTAAACAATAACATTAATTATGTTTATACCCAGTTCTTCAACACTTTTTTCCATTTATTTGAATTATGGCTTTATAGAGCAGAAGGAAATGTGGAAGGAAATGTTAAACTATCCGAGTCACTTTATTAGCCAACTGCAAATTTGTTTTGATTCTATTGTATTGTCTCACGTACCATAATCAGATAAAAAAATTTTCTTTCCAGTATATACTGTGTGGCAGTCTGGCGATTGCCGCTGGACACACTCCATTAATGCCCATGGTATGTACTCCATGTACTCCAATCTCCACTCTCTATACTTTGATTTGATCGAAAGCTTGTTGTTTCTTTAAGCTCCAATCATCAGTCAGTTTGCATGGAAATTGATAAATGTTGTATTTGTCTTTGAAAACAGATGAAGGCGTCGTTCATCTTCAACATCATTGGCCTTTGCTTAGCAGTTATCACTATTACCTTGTTTATGATCAATGCTGTATCTTATTGGGTAATTATTATTAATAATGCTCACTGACACTCATGTCCAATTACATACATAACGATTTCAGTGCATCACAGTATATGCTGAGTGAACTTGTTAAGACGCTCGCTCTGAGCCTTCAGTATAACGTAGAAACAGTTTCTCTCCTTTTCTATTTTTTCCAGCTCTTTATAAAGCTTGTTTTAAAGTGGTGTTTGTGTGACATGATCATTAATGTTGCATGGTCAGTTCTGTAATCAGCACACTACAACAAAGAGGAATTTCTGAGTTATATCATTTATGTGTATCTTCCCTTTCCCTCCCTGTTTTATTTATCCTCTATGCAGAGAAATAATGTGCATGTAGGACTGGGCGTGGTGATCGCAGTATTGTACGGGTTTGAGTTTCTCCTCTCTGCGATTCTGATCCACTGGGAGAGTAAAGCCATGTGCCGAGCTCATTTCAACAGCCTGGTAATGTACAAAAATCATTTACTTTCATTTAAAACACACACAGACCTTATTTAAGATTCTACAAAAACTAGAAACCAGGAACAGAAATACAGGAAGTATTAAAAAAAACCCTCTAAAGAGACTTGACTACAGAGCTTTACAACAGTTTCTCTTTTAGTAGGATAAGAACCCTTAATTATCCGAAGAACCCTCGAAGAACCCCTATTTCTAAGAATGTACCAAGTACCAAGAGATAAACGTTAAACTCCTGACAGGTTCAAGGTATTAAGAAGAAAATAATGAACAATAATTTGGAGTCTAGATGTACTAGATTACTAGAGAGTGTAGAAGCTCTTTAGGAAGCTACACTCCTAGAAAAACAAAAAGGTTCTTCAAATGGTGAGATGTTCTTAGCTTTTTACATTTTTAGAGCGTATTATTCAAGTATTTCGTTAATTATTTTATTGTTTAATTACTTAATTATCCATAAAGCATGATTTAAAAAAAACTGGGATCATGCGGACTGTTGAAAATGTCAGACAAGAACACAGGAAATAAGTATATGTTAGAAAATAAAGCATTAGGTACATATTACATGTGAATAGAGTGCAAAAAAAAAAAAAAGGAAAGAAAGTGCTTAGCAAATGTGCAGCAAAATCAGATAAAATCAGAGAACCACAGATTAAAGCATGATTTTCCTGTGTACTGATAAAGTGCTTGGTGTAGATGAAACAGAAACCGTCAGACAAACGAATGTTCATATAAACATGTCATAAAATATCCTTATACTGAGATATTCTCATTTATATTACTAATATTACACAAAGCATGCAGAGATGTTCAACTATTATATACAATTTTATCAGAGTATTGTACAACAGTGCTACATTAATGTAGAATTATGAACTGAGAAGGACATGGAGCGCTCTTTTCAGACACATTAGTCCAAAATAATGTCTCTTAAAAGACAGCTTTATCTATACGTGTCTATTATTCATGAAAATCCTTTTGTCCTGCTTTTCTCTTCAGCCCATGATCACACTAAAGCAGGACATGTGAGCTGTGATGGACTGAAACTGGAATAAGGCACATGTTTAGTGACCTTTGACCTCGGATAAGTCGCGTGTTTGTTCCGTCTCTTGAGTGACTCATCCGCATCCGGGTTTCACTGAATAGGTGTAACGAGGCTTTTGCACTTACTTTTACTTGTTTCTTTGAGGAGCTGCTTGTTAATAGGCTGTTGTGTTTTGTGATTTTGCAGATTTAACATTTTGTTAAGTAAAAATGTAAAGTAAAATATTGTATATATGAATTCAAGTATGAACTATTATAAAGAAAGACCATTTTAATTATAAACATAACAGATGACTCCTTTACACCTTATGTAATTTACAATTAGGTTTTTCTTATCGTTTTTTTATTATAAAAATGATCTTTTCATTGTTGTTGTTTTGTATGGCACTGAGTATTAAACAGTATGTTGACTACATGACAGATGTGTGTGTGTGTGTGTGTGTGTGTGTGTGTGTGTGTGTGTGTGTGTGTGTGTGTGTGCGAGTGGGATGGAGAGGTGTGAAAGTGTCTGTGCAGACCAGCTCAACATTTCCGGCATGTTTTTTTTCAGTGAGATGGTGTCCGCATAAAGACACAGAGAGAGCAGAGAGGAATATTTGAATTATTTTAATCTCTTTATAAGGATTTAACATAGAAGCAATGTGTAGCAATAAACAACAAAATATTTGTGCTTACATGTGTTTCCCTATCGGCATTATTACTGTGTGTTAATATCAGTATTGCATGTTAGATTCGAAGGATCAGATTAACTGACAGTGTTAACTGACTGCTGCATGAAAATAACACTTACTTCAGCCTATGTGTGAAGCTGCACCACTGTGTGTGTGTGTGTGTGTGTGTGTGTGCACTAGTTTGTGGTCAGTTAAGGGAAAAGTATTGTTGCAGCAGTTGTATTACTGCTGGGTTTTAAAAGAGGCCTATAGTAACAAATGGTTTCTGCTTAAACAGAAACAAAAGGAAAAAAAGAAAAACACTGAGAGCAATTCTCTACACATTCTCTACATACGCAGAAACTCATCAACTGTTGCGAAATTTTATGTTTGGAGACGTGCAGCCGCCAAGCACACTTCTCAGAAACATGTAAAAAAAAAAAAGTATTTCTCCAAGAACAAGAAGTCAGAAATATTGTGTCTCAGCAGTCTGAGTGATTAGATGTGTTTGATGTGATGGCTTTTCTGTACAGGTGTAAGGTCACCAGTACAAATATTAAATTTGGACTGTCACAAATTACAAACTACCAGCTGAAATTTTTGTCAAGTTTAATAACATTGGGGAAAAATTTTTTTAATAATGTTTTGGGACTGGGTCAGAAAAAAAACAAACAAACAAACAAAAAAAAAAACCCTAACTAACCAAATTTGAAAGTGCACTGAAAGCATTTATGAAATGTTTGCAGTTTATGTGCATCTCATGGAAATGATAAGCTTCCTATTTAAACAGTGTTTAAATCTACAACACCATTTAAAAATAAATAAATAAATAAAACCTGTTCACTGAAACCAAGTCCACTGTGACCCTGGCCAAGCTAAAGCTGTAGCTGAAGGTGAGTTAATGGAGTTTTGCATGTTCTCCCAGTGTCTGTTGTTCCTCCAGGTTCTCCAGCTTCCTTCAACCTCTAAGGGCTGTACAATCACCTCCACTGTGTCATCATATTTATATATGCATATGCCACAATATCATAATTTGATCATTTCGGGAATTAGTTCATGATATACAGATAAAGTACTGTGCAAACATCTTAGGCACAGGTAAAGAAATGCAAGCAAAGATGATGTTTTCAAAAATGATGAAACTAAATGTTTTCTATATTTGAAATAAAGTGCTAAACAGAACTAAACTAAATAAAGTCCTAGGTGTGAAAACCCTTTGTCTTTATAAAACCATGAGGTACACTTGGCAGTGCATCTTGGAGAATCTTGGAGAATCTGCCACAATCAGCTAATCTGACTAATTTGACATGCAAACATCTTTCTGTAGCATTTAATCTTGTTGCAAAGTGATGTTTGGAAATATACATAAAATGCATCCACTTTTTTAACTGACGCAGTAATGCAAGGTCATAAAATAAAACAAAATTCAAAGACAAATTTAGTATTAAAAAAAATGAGGGTGCCTAACACTTTTGCACAGTACTAGTACAGCATATTGTTAAAAAGCTGTGAGCTATTATATTAAAAACTCATAAAAGGTTGTGGGGATAAAATCAGGTAAATAAAAATGTGATGAGGACACAACACAGGTTACACCTGTACTTTCTAAACAGTAGTGTAGGCAACCAGCCAATAATGGATATACGGTATATTTATAAGGATAAGGTAAAGGCGAAGTGACAAAAAAAATTATATAAAACTCTCGGGAATATCAACATTTTCCTCAGATGTGTTGGTATTTTACTTAGAAAAAGCTTAGTTTTTGACTAAAATTACACTTTACATCAACCGCTAACTGAATGATCATGGGGCTCCGCCATATTGAGAAACATCACCATGGTAACGGAGCTAACAGGAAATGTTTAAGTGAAAACCATAAAAGAGGGGTCTTTATTTTATATTATATTAACTTTATATTAAATTCCCCTCATTAAACATGGTGAACACAACCCAGCTGTGTGTGTGTGTGTGTATGTGTTTTGCCAATCTCTTTAAAGGTTTCATAGACCTAGCATAATGGCTAATTCTGAAGAGAAACCTCTCATTTTTATTTCAGAAAGTTTGAAAACTACATTCACCTGTTCATCCTTTTACATTGTGAACTACCTTTTTTGTGTTATTCGATAATAATTATTTAAAGTATAAGTATATAAGTCATAATGCCATAAGTAGTAGGGTAATTTAGTACATTAGTTTTGACGGCTTGTTTCCAATAGCAACAAGCTAATCGCTAAGTGAAAAGTATCGCGTGCTGGCTAGGATTTGTTCTAGAATTTACTACGTAGTGTGCAAGTACAAGTGCGAATAACACCCTAGAGGTCGATTTGAGACACAGCCCTGCCTCTTTCTGCCACAAATGTTGTCTCTGATGGGGTTTATTAAACCTTGATCCCTCCATCCCTATTTATTATGTTTGTCTGAACATGGTTTCAGTGTCTTTACACTTTATTTTAGCACATAGGTAATGAAAGGAGCATCCATTCTATCTAGTGCACTTCCCATCCTGTAGGAAGAGATTTGGGCTCGAGCCGGAGATCCGCGTTGGTCATAGAGAGAGAGAGAGAGAGAGAGATAAAGAGAGGGAAGGGGGGTTTCTGTGCTCCAGTAATGGCGGCGTCCTCGTACAGGTCCCGCACTCTGAGCAAGGACGATGGCCGTTACCGCACGCATTTCCGCATGATCAACGAGCAGCAGGTGGAGGACATCACCATCGAGTTCTTCTACAAACCTCACACCATCACCCTGCTGACCTGCACCGTGCTCAGCCTCATGTACTTCGCCTTTACGAGGTGAGCGTCTAAAAGCCTTCACACAGGAAGGATGCTACATCTAAATAAAATGGCTGCTGTAGCCTGCAACACCAGCGTCCGTTATTTATTTATTTTTTGGAATTTTAAATTTTTTTTAAAAAGCGACCGTTATGTATGTATGTATATATATATATATATATATATTTTTTTTTTTTTTTTGAACCGCGTGATTGAGTTCTGTGCACGCGCGCACACGGCAAGGATACAGGAAAACGTTCTCGGTATCTGTGGCGCAGACTAGCGCGTGCTATGCGATGGTGTACATCCGGGTATTCTGTGCGTTATTGTAACTTCCGTATTGTTGTAAATTTAAAATTTATACTTCTATACTGCACTCTACTCCACATAATAAACAAACAAACACACACATAAATAAATAGTGTATGTATGTATGTGTATTTTATTTTTATATATATATATATATATATATATATATAAGTGTAGTATACAGTTGGGCGGGGCTTATCATCATTAGCCAATAGTATGGCGAATAGGCAGTCACGTGACCACCTGTCAGCCCCATTCTTCTGCGCTCCATCAGAGAATTACCTCAGGTGGCTTTTTTTCTTTTTTTTTTTTTTTCTTCCAGGTTTTTCACAATTACTGTGACTCACAGTATTAACACTCGACACTAATGCAGTGATGTGACAGAAAAAAATATTTAAAGCAGCCAAAAACAACAAAAACAACAACAAACACTTAATCAGTTCATCTATTTCTGAGTAGGAGTACAGTGTAAACACAATAAAGGCCCAATTAGCATAAGCAGCTAGCAAGTCTCAGGTTTTGTATCAAATAAACGAGGCATAGATGGAAAATATTAATATAAAATATATTAATTTGCTAATATCTATCATTGCCACAACAACTAATTAAAAACTGGAAGACGAATAGAATAATTAACCCTTGTAAATAATTGTCAGTTAGCTATACTATAAATGAGCTAAGGGATAGGTATTTTAGGTATTCTGAGGTAAAACTATGATGTTTATATTTGATAGTTATAGTTGATGCCTCTGTTACCTTCTTCACCTTCTTTTCCAGCAGTTATATTGAAAATGAAATTACCACATTGCATTGTGGGAAGCGGTACATTACAAAATTAGCTGTGACTACCTGCATTATTATGTTTTCCATTAACAAGTTTGTTCAAGGTGCGCGGTATTTAGCAAAGTGATACCCTGTTAGATTTGATGTGTTTAAACTTCATATTAACTTTCTAACTAATGCATCAGAATAGTAGCACCTGTAGCATAGGCATTTTAGCAAGTGGAAATAGCTAGCTAGCTAAGCATTTAACTATGACCGGGAAAGTTTATCGGTTTGGAATAAGATTTGTTTTGTTTTTTTAATTTATGGCTACATCCCAAACTGGATCGTCTTTAATAACAGCCTGTGGAAAGATATAGGACGTTTGGTCCTGCTGAACTGTATGGTGGCGACGCTGGCTAAGCTAATTTTGTTTTAATGTTTTGTTTACAGATATGACGGGAATCCTGACAGTAATCTGCGTGTAGGTCTTATAGTGATCGTCTTCTTTTTCTCAGTCATCAGTGTCCTTGCCTTCCCAAACGGTAAGAACCTTCCACTGTGGAAGCATCTAGTTAATGTGCTAAATAGGCATCTCTAACGTTTGGAACTGTGATTCCTGCTTTCTTCCTTCACAGGTCCGTTCACAAGGCCACACCCAGCAATATGGAGAATAGTGTTTGGTAAGCAGCCTTGCTTTATTAGTCCCTCCTGGCTGGCTCGCCCTTGTTTTTTTTTTGTTGTTGTTGTTTGTTTTTTTTGTAAGTATGTATTGAAATGTGACCTGATCACATGGTGATGTTAGTGTACATCCTCCAGACTGTACTCTTAATTTCAGTTCTCAAACATGAGCGTGAGCCATGGATCTCCTAGATGTAGTTGTATATAGTTAGTTTGCTCCAGTGTAAAATAACCGATTTTAATGGACAATCTAAAGCTGGTCTTCTGATTGGCTAACAGGTTTGAGCGTGCTCTACTTCCTGTTCCTGGTCTTCATCATCTTCCTGAACTGGGAGCAGGTGAAGGGGCTCATGTACTGGCTGGACCCAAACCTACGCTACGCCAAGCGGGAAGCCGACATCATGGTATTGTATACGTGTCGCTGTGTGTTTCGATCTATTCTCTGGCGAGCCTGTTGAGTAATTTCATATTTTAAATATTGTTTTTTTTATATATATTATTTAGCAAAAAAGAGCATTTTCAAATGAGACGTTTATTTAGATATCATGATACCTTTTATGTAATATGTATTTGCTTGTATCTTGTCTCATTTCTTACTCCTGGCTGGCTCACCTTTTTTTCAGGAGTATGCCGTGAACTGTCATGTGATCACGTGGGAGCGAATACTGAGTCATTTCGACATCTTCGCGTTCAGCCATTTCTGGGGTTGGGGCATGAAGGCCCTGCTGATCCGCAGCTACGGTCTCTGCTGGACCATCAGCATCACGTGGGAGCTCACTGAGGTACAGCGCCACCTAGAGCCCTGAATGACTGTGCTGTAATAAACTGATTCTCGCTGTGCGCTCTGTCGCGCGACCGAGAGCTCCTCTTTGGAAAGACTTAAGCTGACCTGAAACCAAAGAAAGGACCACGTGTTTAATTTTTATAGCTTTTATCAACGCTTTATCAGTCGTTAAACTGGTTCAAATAATTATTAATCTCGTGTCACATGTCATGCCATTGATCTCTCAGGTTAAATGTAGCAGGCCGTAACATATCATAAATCTTCTGTAATGTTTTTCTCTGACCTACATTTCTTACAGTGGATTTTATTGTTTGCTTTAAAGAGGCTTTTCTAAAAATCCTTTGTACTACTTTTGTGAAAATGTTGCGAAAGTAAGAGGGCACAGCAGCGCCCTGCCATTCCACAAGGATTCCCCCTCTTGATTTTTATAAAGTTTGATTACTTTAAGCTTTAGCGAGCTATGGCATGATTTTATTTACAGCCAATACCCTGGAAATGGACACCAAACCGGATTAAAACTCGCCCACTCGACACATTTCTGCCTTTGTGTCGCACTTACGCTCAGTTTCGTGAGGAGAAATCAATAACAGTGTGTTTAAAAACAGTACTGAAATACAGGAAATGTGTGTTTCTCTTCTCCGCAGCTCTTCTTCATGCACCTCCTGCCCAACTTCGCGGAGTGCTGGTGGGATCAGGTGATCCTGGACATCCTGCTCTGTAACGGCGGAGGGATCTGGCTCGGCATGACCGTGTGCCGCTTCCTGGAGATGCGCACGTACCACTGGGCCAGCATCAAGTGCGTTCACGCACCGCTTCTGTAAAACGTTCTGTCGAAACATAAATACTGTACAAGCGTGCCTGAAGTGTGCATTATGGCGTCGTTTCTTTTTCCTCGTCATTGTAAGAAGTGATCAGCGATACGTGAATGGAAGTGAAGTGAGATGTTTTAGCGCTACGTTCGTTCCAGACGCGACATTTGAATTCACATCGACTTGCAAAGTGTCTCACTGCCTTTACAGAGCTCAGGATCAGCGAGACAGTTTGCATGTCTGGTCACGTGACCTTCCAGTCAGTACAGATCCATGACACGTTACTTTACTTCACGTGTACCGTCCTGAAGAAGTTATATAGAGGAATGACAGTAAAAACCCGCATGACTTGACTTTAATCATGGGTGTGTGTGTGTGTGTGTGTGTGTTTGTGTGTGTTTGTGTGTGTGTGTGTGTGTGTGTGTGTTTTGTAGGGACATCCACACCACCACGGGGAAGATCAAGCGCGCTGTGCTGCAGTTCACTCCGGCCAGTTGGACCTACGTGCACTGGTTCGACCCCAAATCCTCGTTCCAGAGAGTAACTGGAGTTTACCTGTTCATGATCATCTGGCAGGTGAGACTCAGGAGCGTGTTAAACGACACCTTCCTACAATCCCACACATTTAAGGGGGACAATAACGTGTTTTTTTTTCCTTCAAAGCAGCAACAAACTCATTAATCACTCAGTGACTTGTGAAATGAAGTGCGCAGTAATTTTTATCAGAAATTCCACAAGCTTGAAATGTGAATAATGTACCACGACATACCGAGCTACGTTTTTCTTCGAATGTCCAGGCTAGGCGATGTTAGCTTGCTAGATTAGACATTTGTTTGACTCAGACATCTTCTGTTGGAAGGAAGAAAAAAGAAAAAAAAAATAGTGCTGTATCAGAGTGAAATTACGAGCGGATAAGAAACTCATGATGACGCTGTGGTTTTTTTTTTTTTTTTTTTTTTTTTTTTTTTTTTTTTTTTTTTTTTTTTTTTTTTTTGCTTTTATATTAAAACTCGTTCAGTTTATTTTTAGGTGTTAAGTGTAGAAAAGGATGCATCCATTCAGGTCTGCCGAGGTTTTTAAAAATAAAATAACATCAGTCTGAGTCTTACTTTCAGGGGATAAAGCGGTGGCTGTCTCACTCTCGCTGTGTCTTTGCTCGCTCTCTCTGGGATTCTTTAGTAGTAATTACACAGCTGGGATGCGAGCGAGGGAGCAGGGGGGTGTGTGTGTGTGTGTGTGTGTGTGTGTGTGTTGTCTCCTGAGAAGCTGATTAGATCAGATGGTAATGAAGCCCCCAGGCACCTCGCCATCCTCTCGTCCTCAGCTGCTCGTTCAACACATGAGTGAATTTACATGATCACAGTTTAAATGCAACGCCTTCGGATGCAGTAGAACGTTAGTCATTTCTCCTAATGGGGAAAATGTGATATTTTTTATTATTATTATTATTATTATTATTATTAT
>CM040996.1:1055910-1072267 GCA_022985145.1 Pangasius djambal | reverse complement strand
GATTAGATCAGATGGTAATGAAGCCCCCAGGCACCTCGCCATCCTCTCGTCCTCAGCTGCTCGTTCAACACATGAGTGAATTTACATGATCACAGTTTAAATGCAACGCCTTCGGATGCAGTAGAACGTTAGTCATTTCTCCTAATGGGGAAAATGTGATATTTTTTATTATTATTATTATTATTATTATTATTATTATTATTATGTTATCACCTGATGAAGATGATGATGATGTCGATGATGTCACTGCAGGAAGTTAAGTTTAAGTTTTTAATGTTGTTCATGTTAGTTTTGTTCAATAAACAAAAAATTGATGGGAAGCAGAAGTTCTTTCGGGTTTGTCTTAATTTTAAAGCGTCCATATGAAAATATCATTTTGATGGATGAATAAATGTGAATGGATGAATGATTAGAAGTGGATAGATGGATGGGTGGATGGATAGATGGACAGACAGACAGATGGATAGACGTGGATGGATGGATGGATGGATTGATAGACGTGGATGGATGGCTAGATAATTAGAGGAATGGACAGACGAATACATAGATTTTTGGATAGATAGATAGGTGGATGGGCAGATAGATGGATAGATAGACAGATAGAAGGGTGACAGATGGATTGAGAGGTAGATAGATAGATAAATAGTCTTATGGATAGATGGATATATAATTGAGTGGATGTGTGGTGAGGTGTGTGTACACTTTTTATGCTGTGCGTGTGTGTGTGTGTGTGTGTATACTCTGTATGCTGTGTGTTCTGTCTGTATGGTGTGTGTGTGTGTGTGTGTGCGTGTGATGATGTGTTTGTTTATTGAGGCATGTGTGTACTCTCTTTATAGTGTGTGTGTGTGTGTGTAGTGATGTGTGTGTTTGTGTAGTGAGGCATGTGTGTACTCTCTTTATACTGTGTGTGTGTACTCTGTACACTGTGTGTTCTGTGTGGGTGTGGTGGTGTGTGTGTGTACTCTGTACGCTGTGTGTTTGTGTAGTGTGTGTGTGTGTGTTCTGTGTGTACGCTGTGTGTTCTGTGTGTGTGTGTGTGTGTGTGTGTGTTCTGTGTGTGTGTACACTCTTTATACTGTGTGTGTGTGTACTCTGTACACTGTGTTCTGTGTGGGTGTGGTGGTGTGTTTGTGTACTCTGTATGCTGTGTGTTTGTGTAGTGAGGTGTGTGTGTGTGTGTGTGTACTCTGTATGCTGTGTGTTTGTGTAGTGAGGTGTGTGTGTGTGTACGCTGTGTGTGTGTGTGTGTGTGTGATTTCACAGTCAGTGTTTCTCTCCTCTGTGTCAGTTGACGGAGCTGAACACCTTCTTCCTGAAGCACATCTTCGTTTTCCCAGCATGCCACGCTCTGAGCTGGGGTCGCATCCTCTTCATCGGCGTCATCACCGCCCCCACCGTGAGGTCAGCGTCTACTGTCTTTTTACTTTCCTTTGGAAATTGTTGTTGTTGTTGTTGTTGTTGTTGTTGTTGTTGTTTACCTATACATGTCTCATTCAGTAATATTGGCAGAATATACATAAAAAAATAGTTCATTCCATCTCTCTCTGTGTGTTTCGTAGGCAGTACTACGCCTATCTCACGGATACGCAGTGTAAACGAGTCGGGACGCAGTGCTGGGTGTTTGGGTGCGTCGAACACACACACACACACACACACACACACACACACACACACACACACACACGGTACGCTTTACATCTCTTTATCAGTTACATCAAGCTGAAATACTTGTTTCTGTGTCATTCATCTTTTCATGTTTTCCTTCCCACTGGCCCTCGACTGATAGTAAACATATAAGAAACATGGTGTGGTGTGTTAGTGAGGGTGCTCGTGTGTGTGTGTGTGTGTGTGTGATTACCAGTTAACACCGTGGCTTGTGGTCGAGTGAGTGCAGAGCGTAGCTGTGAGCTGTAGTAGATGTTAACTGATGGAGGTTGCTCCCCGCTTCTGTAGCCTCAGCGGTTTAGTGCTCATGGAAACACCAGCGTGAAACACAAGCCCTGGATGTTTCTGACGTTTCAGGCTCACACACGGTTACGCAGATGCAGAGTGTTGATGCTTTGCTTGCTGCGAGGTTGAGTTACAAAGTTATGTCGGTATTAGGAACTATTTAGAAATTTTTAAACAAATGACGGTGTACTGTATTTGGATGCAGTTTTGCAAAAGAACAAAAAATAAAAAGACAGGAGACCAGAGTTGGCACTGTGGCCCCATCTTTTGGTGCAAGCCAGGTTTCCCTGTCTCATTTCTGACGTGTCGTCATGCAGCGTTTTTACTGAGCCACCAAGTGAACCCGCCTACAAGAGCTATTTTACCCACTAACTCACTCACTGAATGACCTGCTGACTGAGTCACTGACCAGCTGACTCACTGACTGAACGACTAACTGACAGGCTGACTCACTGACTCACTCACTGACTTACTGACAGGCTGACTCACTGACTTACTGACAGGCTGACTAACTGACTGAACGACTAACTGACAGGCTGACTCACTGACTGAACGACTAACTGACAGGCTGACTCGCTGACAGGCTGACTCACTGACTTACTGACAGGCTGACTCACTGACAGGCTGACTCACTGACTGAATGGTTAACTGTCAAACTGACTCACCGACTGACTTACTGACAGGCTGACTCGCTGACTCACTGACTTACTGACAGGCTGACTCATTGACTGACTCGCTGACTCACTGACTTACTGACAGGCTGACTCATTGACTGACTCACTGACAGGCTGACTCATTGGCTGACTCACTGACTCACTGACTTACTGACAGGCTGACTCATTGGCTGACTCGCTGACTGAACGACTAACTGACAGGCTGACTCGCTGACACATTGGCTGACCACCTGACTAAATGACTTACTGACTGACCCAGTGACTGACTCACTCACCAAGTGACCTATTGACTGACTGACCAATCAAAAACCTGACTGACTGACAGACTGACTCACTGATCCACTGACTCTCTGACCCACTGACTCACTCACCCATTTACTCACTGAGTGACGTATTGACTGATTCCCTGATCAGAATTCACTGACTGTCTGTCCAGTTCACTCACAGACTGACTGATTCACTGATTCACTAAATGACTCACCGACTCACTGACTGAATCACTCACTGACTTGCTCACTGATTGACTGACTCACTAACGGTGGTTTTACAAACAGTACCGCTCATCATCTGTAGTCAGTCTTACACTCAGCTTTGCTTTATCTTCTTAGAACAATCGCCATAATTGTGCAACCTTTCAACACAGATTATAATCTGGATGGATGGATGGATGCTGTCTAGCTAGGTCCTTTCTAATAGAATGTGGGGAAAATGATGATGATGATGACGATGAAGAGTCTGTGATGATGCTGAATATCGTGATATGATGTGAAATCGACTATTGGCTCACTTCTAGCCAGAAAACCATAGTCTCAATTCCTGTCACATTTTTCTTTTCTATAATAATTCAGTATATATATCATTTTTAATTATTTGGTTTGTTTGTCCTTCCTTCAGAGCCATCGCTTTCCTCGAGGCTTTAGCGTGTGTTAAATTTGGACAGGACCTGTTCTCCAAGACGCAGATCCTCTACGTCATTCTGTGGCTCCTGTGTGTGGTGAGAGAAAATTTCATTTTTCCGTTTCTTCGGGACGATAATATTCGCCCGGATCTTCACGTCTACAGAATACACACGTGCTCAGAAACGCTTCCATGTGTGCAGGCCTTCATCACGTTCCTGTGCCTGTACGGGATGGTGTGGTATGCAGAGACTTACGGGCCCAGAGAGAAGGTCAGTGCGCTTCGACAGGACCGCAAAGCATCACTTCCTGTTTGGAAATTCAGCACAGTGTAGCATTCACGTGTGGTCCACAAAGATTAACTCTTTCCAGGAGAATCAGAATGTGAAAACTGACGTTGTGGATATTTTTATGAATTTTTCGAGGGGATCGTGAAGCCCCAGTACATGCTTACACACGAACAAACTGAAGCCACGGACATGCTGTAGCTTTAAGGACTGTTGTGTGACGTGTTAATGTTTTGCGCTGGCTTTTCTTGTAGAGTTTGTCGGAGTGCGAGGACAGCGTTTACACCGAGACCGGAGACAACGTGTGTTTGAAAGGTAAGAGAGAGAAATACCCAAGGCAGAGTGTGTAAAAACATCCTAAAACTACAAAAGAAATTCTGATAATACTCTCAGTGGTGATCTCAGAAAAGTGTATTATGGACAGTTGACTCAGTGACTGACTGATTCATTCACTGACTCACAGTCTGAGAAACTCACGGAGTGACGCACTCGTTTACGGACTGATTCACTCACTGACTGAAATTACTGATTCACTGACTGAGTCACTGACCGATTCACTCACTCACTCACTCACTCACTCAGTGAGTCTTTAACCTGTTCCCTCTCTGACTGAAATTACTCACTCACGGCCTGAATGAATCGCTGAGTGACTCACTCACTGACTGATTCTCTTACTGATTCACTCACTAACTGACTCTCTTAATGACTGAGCCATTGACTGATTGACTCACTGACTAACCAACACATTCACTGACTCAGCGACTAACTCACTGATTGACTCACTCATTCACAGACTGATTCACTTACTGACTCACTGACTGACTGATTCACTAACTGACGTTTGACTCACTGACTGATTCACTCACTGACGTTTGACTCACTGACTGATTCACTCACTGACGTTTGACTCACTGACTGATTCACTCCCTGATTAATATTCACCGTATCTGTAGTCTGACGCCACAGAAATAAAAGATTTTTCCGTAAAGTGGATTGAATTTGTTCGTAATCTGATTATTAGGGTCGGATTCGGCGGCGCGTCCCACCACCCGGAGGAGAGGGAAAGGTTCCGGAAACAACAAACCCGTCAACGGAGTGGAGAAATAAAGAACGTCTCCACACACTCGCTCCTGCAGGAACCGAGGAAGGATGAAGAGAAGGATGAAGGGAGAGAAGTCAACCTTTTGCACAAACGGGGCTCCAGACGTTGGAGGGGATATCGGGACGAGACGGCCGTGTCTTTGGTCCCGGGTTTTGGTCAGTGTTGAGCCACTAGGTGGCGCTACAGACGTGACGAGGTGAAAAACAGCACTGAGGTTCATGTTCACTGGAGAAACTCTTTTTTTTTTTTTTTTTTTTTTTTTTTTCCTCCTTTCACTGCAGTATTGTCTCTGTGTTTTTCCGGTGTCGACGATAGCAACAGACACGCGTAGGTGCGGCGTGTGCCGATATATATTCGCATTTCCATACGATCACGATTAAAAGCTAACAACTTATCGCCGTTTACGCTAACATCACACACAGCAACACACGTCCAAACATCGTTAACTCCAAAACTTTATTATTATAATCCATATTCACATCCAGCGTTCCAGGACAATCTTTAAATATTAATATAAGGAGGCGGGGCCTAGGAGAAGGGGCGGGGCTATACTGAATTGCCCAGCCTCATAACATTCCATGTAGGTGAAGTTTCGTACGTGTTTATAGATGACAGGAAGTCGCAGTGTGTCCTGAACTACAGCTGATGTTGGGTAAAGATAGAAAGCTATTACCTAAAAAAATAAATAAATAAATTTCAGCTAATTATGTACGTTTGGCATCGATACGTTACGGTAAAAATATTTTTGCATCAGATTTGTTTTCTGTCCTCACGCTGCCTTATGGATGGGACGGATTATTGTCTACGCTTTTAACCTTCTTCATAAAAACAGACAGAAACATTGTCGCATGATATTAATAATAATAATAATATTGAAATATTAAATATCAGGGTTATATCGTATATCTGATTATCGGCACATGCCTAGAGAAGAGCACACGGTTCAAGCACTTTGTTTTAGCATCGACTGATTGGGCCACTTTGGTTCTACTTTTGTTTGATGATGATGATGATGACGAGGATGATGATGATGATGATGATGACGATGATGATGATGACGAGGATGATGATGAGGATCGCTGCTAACTTGTATCCATTACCTCCAGACCACCGAAGCCAGTATCCACATTTCTGTTCATTCTTGAAGCCTCTAACACACAGATGTGCCTGCATGAGTGTGTGTGTGTGTGTGTCTGTCTGTCTGTCTGTGTGTGTTTCATAACTGACATCTAACCTTATAATACTCCATTTTATATACATACATATATATATATATCCAGTGTGTATATTGTTGTTAACGAGGCATTGATGATGTTTGTGAGTTCAGAGTGTTTAGGAGATCGTTCCTATTTCATTCGGATTTTCATTTCCTTTTGCACGCGACGTCCCCGACGACAATCTTCCCGCCGCGGTCCGGATCCGTCACGAGTTTACGCACTACACCAAACGTGCCATTATACACGTAATAATATACATTAACACACAGCGCGTCGATATCATTAACACTAAATTATCGTCGTCCCCCACGTGCCACGTTCAGACGGACGGCCATCTTAAATGTTTTGTTTTTGTTTTTTTTTCTTCAGAACAAATTTCTATTCATAGTAATTCATATTATTGTAAATTGCGATGCTGTTATTCAGTTATAATGATATGAACATTTAATATCAGCACACACACACACACACACTTGCCTTTTCCATTTTTATTTTTTTAAGAACAAGAAATTTGTCCAAAGATGTTTACACATGTAGGAATTTGCTGATATTAAAATTCCATATCATGATACGATAAATTTAGAACAGCTCATGATGATATTATTATGAGAGGACACTGAATTATTCGAGTGTAATACACGTGATCTTGCCTTCGGATTTCGCCAATTTACAATAATATTCCTGTATTTTTGAACCGAGTTATGAGAAGAGACACACAGACGGAGTGATGGGCGTTTAGTGAATCATATTATTTGATTCAGCTCACCGGTAAGAGTCGACTCTTTCGGCTCCCAAACGAATCATTCAAACCAGACGAAGTTTACGATGTTTTACGATACCGCTGATTGTTCTTTTGCGTAACTGTGGCGGAAATAATTTCGTAAAATACCACTCTGCCTTCTAATTAACCGAATAACATTACTCTACAGGGAGAGTCGATTCAAAGAGCCGAATCGTTCGCAAAAAAAAAAAAAGACACAGCACTACGACGTAAATTAAATTTGATCACCTGATGCTCAAAACGTGGTCACGTGGCATCATCGTTAGCGTTTAATTACGCAATATAATAATTAACGTTACCTGTCTAGCGGTGGATATGTGACGCTGATTAGCAAGGCAGCTTTATAGGATTTTAAAATTACATCCATGAGTCGAGATCTTCTCTCTGTAAACGCTGATCGGTCTCTGGGTGTACTGATGATAACTTACCAACGATAACCGGTAAATATTTACCAGTCAGTTCTTGAATTTAAGCCAGTAGGTGTACAGGTTGTTTTTTTTTTTTTTTTGGCTCGTTAACTTTTATTTCAGATCAGAATGCACTATATTGACACGTTCGTCCTCCGTCCTTCGCCATCATCGCCAAGCCACGCAGCGCAATCCCACTTTGACGGAGCAGAAAGCGGGGGGGGGAAAAGCTCTACACATTTCGTGCACAAGCTTCCTGCACATTTCAGTAATCCTAATAACTTCCTAATAACTTTTAAATGTTTGTACAGGATTTTCACACAGCTGTGTGTAATTGTGTAATGATGTAGATCTGTATGTGATTGTTTGGAGAGTCACTGCGTTTCCGATTAAAACAACTTCTACCTGTGTGTCGTGTGTCGTGTGTCGGTCTCCGCACTCGGGTTTGAATGTGAATTATTTGCCCAAAATATATATATATATATATTTATATATCTGAAAATAAACTGAATAATTTGGGGGGGAAAAATCACACGTGAAACCAAATGAACCAAGTGGAAAAATATCACAAATGAAAAATGAATCATGTTAGAAAATGAACGGTGAGAAAATCACATCTGGAATTAAATCATGAACCAAATGGTTTGATGAGTGAATCAGATGTTTCAAAATCACAGGTCAAAATAAATTATTCTCGTGGGAAAAATTATGTGTAAGAAAATGAGTCAAGTTAGAAAATCGTGATTGTAATCATGGAAAAAAAAAATCACTTGAAAATAAATGCATCGTGTTAAAACTGTGAAAATCACGTGGAAGTAAAAATGTGTAAAAATGAAAATGAATAAATCATGAGGGAAAAATCACATGCAAAAAGAAATGAATCAGATTTTTAAAACGTGAAAATAAATGAATCATGTCGTGAAAAAAAAATCATTTGTTGTCAAAAATTCATCACATCAAAAATTTATAAAAAATAAATGACTCATTTGAGGGGAAAAAATAACTTTTTTTAAATTAAAGAAATCATTTGGGTGGGAAAAAAAACAGATATGAAAGTAAATGAATCGTAGGGAAATAAATCACTTGGAAATAAATAAATCGTGTAAAAATATATGACAATAAATAAATTGTGGGGGGAAAATATGTAGGAAAAAATGAATCATATGAATTAACTGTATGTAAATCATAATTATTCACATGTAAAGTTCATGTAGATCATCGTAGGACATTATGTGATATTTCCTTATTGCAGCTTTTTTTTTTTAAGTGTTATTAAGAAAAATTAGTCCTGATTAATCTTTAATTAGTTGCCTGATTGACCTCTGAATCGTGGGCAGCGTTGACGGCGGATCACGTGACCCAGGCGAGTATCACGTGACGAAGGTTTGAGCTGAAAATAAATGTGTTCTTAAAGGAGTCGGGTTTCGGGCTAAACTTAAATCTACTGAATTCTGGATTGTGATTGGTCAGAAGGTGTCGATTCATTCGTGCAGCTGCAAATCCCAGGTTTATATTAATGCTCTGGTTAAAATAATGCGTTAACGTTTCTATAGTAACAGCTCATTAATGTCAACATATAAAAAAAAAAAGAAGCGTAATCTTTAATATAGTGATGTTTTCCGTGTGGAGAAGTGTGTTTGTGTAACATGTATGGAAGGAGTCTCCAGTGTCGGCGCTGGAGGTAAAGGTCAGAGGTAAAGCCGTAACTTTTCAGGACAGAGGAGTTTACGCTGCTTTGCGGTTTGTCGCTGCGTTTATTTTTGTCGTATTAAATCCTCTTTATTAGGTGAGAGAGCTGGACAGACTAATGGACTAAAGCGCCGCTGCATCGCTGTCTTTAGGTAGAGATGAAGCGAGGGATAATTCCCACTGCGCTCCTATCAGCAGGTAGTCGAACGGCATTGTGGGTAACGTGAGACACCGTTAACCAAAGTGAAAATAGATCGACATGTCAACTTTAAAAAGATATTTATGTTTGTTGATCGCATGTTATTTATAAATATCAATATGGAGGTCTTTGTTGTTATTACACTCGTCACCACTAGAGGGCAGCAAACACGCGTCAATCTGCCTGAATCATGTGACCCAGTGGCCTGCTGGGAAACATGGAGTCTCTGTAAATCTGTCCTTGCGCCCTCTCTCTCTCTCTCTCTCTCTCTCTCTTTCTCTCTATCTCTCTGTCTGTCTCTCTCTCTCTTAAGACCTCCGAGGAGACGAGCAGGATGTCTGCGGCCTTCACGTCTCCCACCAGAGGAGCAAGAGGAGCCGAGGAGATCCTGGATGAGATCTACTCTGATCTGCTCGAGTGTAAAGTGTGTTTCGAAACGTTTTCATCCGATCCCAGAGCTCGAAGACCACGCACCCTGCCCTGCGGTCACGTGATCTGTCTGGGGTGCGTCTGCGCCCTGTCTCACGCCGCGTCACGCCGTCTCGAGTGCCCTTTCTGCAGGAAGCAATGCGATCAAGGCGGCACCTACGAATGCCAGGTCCTCATCGACCTTCGGGAGATGATCGTTTCGTATTTCCCGCAAACAAAGCCCAGAGATTGGGAGGGAGATCTGGGGTCAGGGGTCATGCGTCTACACGGCGTCTTCGGAGGATGGGGTCCGCTCATCAACCCAACCGGTGTAGCCGTGTTCGGAGCATCACGGGATGTTCTGGTGGTGCATGGAGGGCACGAGAGAGTGACCGTGTTCGGTTGTCGTGGTCAGTTCTTGCGCAGTTTTGGGCGCTACGGTCACAACAGCTACGAAATCTGCCATCCTTTAGATATTGCTGTTACTCCTGGCGGCCATATTGTCGTGACGGATGCAGGAGATCGCTCAGTCAAGGTGTTCTCGTCGACAGGAAGTCCCGTGGCCACCATCTCAGACCTGTTTCAGCTTCCTTGGGGTGTTGATGTGGACCTCTCGGGGAACATCCTCGTGACCGACGCTGAAGCTGGGACACTTTGGCAGATCGTCATGGACTTCGGACGTGGCGCGGTTTTGGTAAAGAAACCGATGGTGAAAGATCTAAAGACTCCACGAGCTGTCGCTTGCTGTAGAGCGTCTGGACGCGTCGTAGTGGTGGAACATCTCCAGATTCGAGAACATCGCAAGGAAGACGCCACGTTGACGCGGTTGAAGATGTTCAGCAGCGATTTCGTCCTCCTCATGCAGCTGGACGCGTTCAGTTTGCACCCGCTGAGGCTGAGCATCTCGTCCATAACCTTCGACAGAAACGGCGATTTAATCGTAGCTGATGTGCAGCAGGGACTCGCGTGGAGTTTGCGAGACGTCCATAAAGCACCAGAGTTCATTCCACTCGTCACAGAGGGACTGGTGCGTCCGGCGGGATTAGTGGCGACTGACGAGGACACGCTGATCGTCCTGGATGCCGGAGATCACACCGTGAAGACGTACACGACCGACGCTGAGGACTTGTACAGCGATAAAAAATGAAAATTCATAATTATGACGTCAAAATGTTGTATATGTGCCAGATTGTTGGTTATGTCAAATAAAATTCAGCACTTTAAAATCCACCAAAAAATTACAGTTTAATTAAAATAAGTGAAATAAGCAAACGCATAAAAACTGGAACTGAAATCTTTGTTCAAATTATTAAAAGATCTGTTGTTTGTGTTGATTTATTTATTTATTTATTTACTTACTTACTTATTTATATTTTATGTGGGTGTACAGCATATGTAAAACCCTCTTTATACACACACACACACACACACACACACACACACTCTCACAGGCTCCTATGAAGATGCAAAAATAATCCACACAGTCCAGTGCAAAAGTTTACACACCCTCAGGACGATTTTAACGTTCTTTCTAAAACGAGGTTTAATTTAATTGTTTTTCCACAGATGTCATGTCATTATCACAAGTAACAAAAAATGGTTAAAAAATGATGTTTGTGGGGGAAAAAAATGTAAAATATTTACTTCCTGAATGTGATAAAAACAGCTCCTAATAACTCAGAGTCAAATTTTCATCTTTATAACTGCATCCAGTCTCTTTGTTTATCCTCTTAGTTGTAATATTCTGTTGATTTGTCTTCATTTTCTGGATTTTTGTTAAAATAACAAAAATTTTATTAAAATAATATAATAGAAATGATATAATTAAAAAAAAGAATTTTTATAATATTAATAATAATAATAATAATAATAATGAGCAGAACTTTAAAGTATGCGAAATATCTATTACATATAAAATATATATTAATATATTACAATATTGTATTTATTAAAATAATATAATCGAAATAATGTAATAATAAATAAATAACATATGGAATAATAATAATAATAATAATAATAATAATAATAATAGTAGTAGTGACCAGAGCATTAAAGTATAATTAAATTAGATTAAATATATTACAATAGTTTAATATATTCAAATAATATAATAGAAATAATTTAAAAAACATACATTAATAATAATAATAATAATAATAATAATAATGACCAAAACATTAAAATATAATATATTCTGTTATTGCAAATTTTAATATATTAAAATAATAATAATAATAATGTATACTAATTGTAAATGTGTAATAATGGGTACTAATGTATTATTTGTTTTTATTTGTTTTTGGTTTTTTTTGTATTTAAACCTGCTTAAGAGTTAAACTTCCCGCTGCATCGCCCTAAAGCGTGGCCGAGTCCCAAATCCCTGCCTCCTCCCTGTACAAGCGCACTCTTATACCGTATGAAATAATGACGTAATGACGCTACGCAGTGCACTACGTGTCCATTGCGCCGCCGTTTGGGATACGGCCCCAAAATTTCTCCCAGACTGCGATTTCCTTCGCTCGGGACGTCCTGTGTGTGTGTGTGTGTGTGTGTGTGTGTGTCAGTGCTTATCGAAGGCTATGTTTGTTTAAAGTGAATTTCTGTATAAATAAATGAATAAATAACTAAATAAGGGCTGCAAGTCAGGAGTCAGTGGAGAGATTTCTCTCGCACTCAGGCTCAGGAGCCGCTTCCGAGCGGAAGATGGCGGTCGGGATGCTGACCGAGGCTGGACTCCGAGGCCGCATCCCAAACCGCTTGCTATTGGACGCTTGAGTGCGCTACGTAGGGCGCGGAATGTGCTTGCATCACACCCTATCTAGGGAACCTCTAGAGGGCGTCAGGGAGGCGTTTGGGATGCAGCCCGTGTGAGCGGGTCTTCCTAGCCAGATAGCTAGGTTGGAAAAAACTGGGCAATTATGTTGGAGTTTTGATGAGTTGTTCCTCGGGAGTCGTGGGGATGGTTTTAAAGGGTGTTTTAACACCTTTTTTTTGGTCTTCAGACATTGTTTTTGTGGTCCTGGAGACTCCACGGAGACTTTTCTTTGCGTTATTCTTCATTACTGCTAGCTCTCCTATAGGGCTCTGAGACACAAAAAAGTGGATTAAAATGTCGGATACGAAGGTAAAAGTCGCTGTCCGAGTCCGGCCCATGAACCGCAGGGGTGAGTCAGGGATCAAATCTGAATTTTCAACCCTTTTTCCACCTCCTAGGTGGAGAGAAATCCTCTTAATTTGCTCCTAAATGGGACTTAATGCTGCATCATATTGACTCATGGCGCAGGGAAGATTTCAGCAACTTGCCTGTTAGTTCTCAGGGTTTCTGGTGTCACCTGAAAGCGTTTTAAACATTAATGATAGCTTTTTAGTTGAATATAAAGTTGAATATCTCCTTCTGAGCAAGTTAGAGAACTTTTTTTTTAAATCCTGGTGTGTGTTTTGCTTGCAGAGATTGAGCTGAGCACCAAATGTGTGGTGGAAATGGAGGAGAATCAGACCATCCTGCACCCTCCACCTTCCAATGCAAAGGGAGAAAACAGGTACAAAACGAGCTTCAGCCTGCAAATGATGACTTTCACACATCATCTCAACTTCCTGCACACTTCCACACTTGGAGGAAGAATGCCCCGAAAGCAGCATTCAGACATTAGATCTGTGTAACCTGACAAGAGCACTTTATTTTTAATCAGAAGAAATCAGCATCAGTGCAGAGAAAACTTCTTTTTTTTAATTCATGTGCAGAATTAAAAGTAATAAACTGCACAGCTGTCACGTTTTATATCTTTGAAATGTGTACAGAATACGCCCTGATGTGAAACGCTAACCGAAACAGTGCTGCGTGTTTAAATATCGACTAAACCTTACAGTTATAAATAAGCGCAATTTTAAAAGCTATACTTTTTTGGGGAAAAAATTAACTTACATGCACAAGAAGTCAAATTGCGAATGCATCTTTAGGAATTATGTTTAAAAAAAAAAAAAAAAACATAAAGCCTTAAAGCCTTATTCGGACGGGATTAGTTTCACGTATTTAAAAATATTAGTTTTCACATATTTCACGTATAGAAGCATCTCTGGGATTTTTAGTCTCATCTAAATCCCTCATGCCAGGAGTTTTTTTTTTTTTAATGAAATGTGTGTTTACACCTAAAGTATAAAAGTGTAAAGTTTCAACACATTTCTAGCTTTTTAGGACAAATGCACCGAAAGCAACAAGCATTTTAAACATCGGTATTTAGATATTGATGTAAACTAACAAGAACAGCTGACATTTGTTTTTAATAAGAAGAGATCAACATCAGTACATTGCAGAACAGAAGTACGTTGCAGTCCTGTATTAAATTACACAGCTGTAATATAAATATATATAACATAAATTATAATACGAAATATAATTACACAGCTGTAATATAAATATATATAAATGTATTATATCTGCTTAGAAAAAAGCCTTGAAATGTGCACACGTGAAATACAAACCTAATAAGTGCCATATGTTTAAATAACGACAAAACTTAATGTATAGTTATAAATAATAAATATAAATAATTACACTTTTACGTGTAGTACCACTTTTGAAAATTCAAAGTCACATAAAAATGACATCAACAGGAAGTCAAATTGCGACTGCGTCGTTAGAAAATGATGTCAGAGTGTGTGCCCTGTTCGGACGGGATTAGTTTCTTATGGCGAAGCGTCTCAGGGATGTTTAGTCTCGCAAGAATCCGTCGTGGCGGTAAATTTTTTTTTTTTACGGACTGCGTACGTACGTGTCTGAAAAGGTTACACGTGTTGGTAAAGATTGCGATATATCCTGTGCGAAAAGAGGTTTCGCACATTTTTTTTTTTTCACTCAGGAAGTGCTCACTCTTTTTCTAAAAACGAAGTTTAAAACGCAGAACAATAAAAATATAGACGGAGTTTAAAGGGACATATCTGAGAAAACGACTCTTCTGAGGGTTTTAGGTAAGTTATCGAGTTCCAAGCACTGGTCTAGGTCTTATACAAGTTATGGTCATGTGACCTGCTAATGATCAAGCACAACAAGCGCAAATAAATAAATAAATAAATAAACAAATAAATAAATAAATGGAAAACAAATCTCGTCCAAATAGTAGGTTACTTATGATGCTGGTCAAGATTGCAGACACAGTATACGACACGTTTACGGAAAAATCTTCGAACTAACAAGGAAAGAAAGGTAAGAAGAGTTACAAAAACAAGCCCCGCCCCCAACTCCGCCCCCAACTCCACCCCTAACGCGAACCTTAATTTTTTGTAACTTCTTGTACCAAACTTCTAGGACGAATAGTCACAGATTTGTAAGCGTAAGACCATGTCGTTTCAGAAATTAAAACAGTGAAATAAAAAAAAAAAAAGCACATCACATGACAATTTGATCTTTTATTTGGTGTGTCGTGTATCTGATTATTGCTACGTCCTTACGTACGGTCTCATTTTATCTAGTCTTATTTTTCAAATAAGAGGCATTTAAATGAATGTCTGTGATCTTGTTTTTTTTTACGTAAGAAAAAAACACATGGAACATAATTGTCTTTGAATTCGCAAAATTTTTGAATTTTGTTTCGGAGTAGCGTCAGCATGCGATTTTTACGCCGCGTGCTGTCACGCTTGCAAATTTGTAACAATTCGCACAAATTATTTTGCATAAACGTTGAGGTTAGGATTAGCGGCAGAGTTAGGGGCGGGGTTATGGGCGGGGTTTATATTCATATCTTTTTTTTTTTTTAAAGCATGATACGTATAAAAATCTTATTTGTTTGTTTAAATCACAAAAATGTAAATAACAGATGGGTTAAAAATTAAAATAATAAAAAAGTTACTTATATTAGACTAGTTATTTTAGTTATTTTAAGCTGTAGATGTTATTAAAGAAGTAGCATTATATATCTCAAATCACTCAAATGTCCTGATAAATATAATTTACAGTCAGTTGATGAAGATATTCACGTGACTCGGGGACGTGATGTGAACTTGTGATGTGGCCTTTTTTGTGTCTTGTAGCTAAATTGTATAAATAGTAAAACAGTGATTTTAAGGATTTGATGAATAGTGTTTTTCACGTAAACACTGCAGTAATTATTTACAGTACAGTATTAGTGTAATTACGCAGCGCTGATGTACATCATGCTGCATTTTTGCGTCTGTCCGAGTCTGAATTATTAGCAATGTGCTAAATTTGAGCCGGGCTGCATGCTTGGCTTCGGCTGTGTGTGTGTGTGTGTGTGTGTGTGTGTGTGTGTGGTAGGGAGGAACTGCACCATGCTGAAAAATCCTGAAATCCTGAAATAGACCCAAATTTACACCCTGTTTTTATCGTCCAGCTCTGAACAGATCGAGGCGTGTTGTTTTTCTTGGTTAAAAAAAAAGACGAAGGTGTTGGTTGAAGAATCACATTCCATTGTCAAGTGATTTAGATTCTGTACTTACTGTGTTATTGACTGTTATTTATGTGGGTGAAGCACTCAGACTGTGCCTGCAGGTAATAAAATAAAATTCTCGTTAATATAATTCCTTATTAAACTCCAAAAGAGCACTTTTTGGCGAGTGTTGAGTTTGGCGTAAACTCAGTGCTGCTCATCACGCTCACTGTCACAAATTCTGAGGCAGGCGCAAGTCATATATTTAGTGATAAATCCAAATTGTCAGACGCGGCTGTAGGCAGAATAAAAATGATAACAATGATAAAAATGCTCAGAATCGAATTTGTAAAAAAAAAAA
>CM040996.1:993366-1026702 GCA_022985145.1 Pangasius djambal | reverse complement strand
ACACACACACACACACACACATTATGTTCCCACTAGCAAACAACAGGCCATCGTTCATTTTCTACAAACATGTGCAGAAAAGGAATTTTCTCATTTCTATGCAAATTACAACAACAAAAAAAACGACAGCTCCACACAGTTGGCTAGAACGATTCCTCGGACCAGTGGTACGGCGCGTGTGGTCCGATGTTTCTTCAGTTCCACACTCAAGACTTTGGTTCCTACCTGCGATTATTTCCTACAAAAATGGAAGAAAAACTTGGTCTCATCTCATCCTGTCCTTAAATGTACATGTTACGAAGAAAAATAAAGAGTGGAAGGAAGTAGCAGAGATGGTTGGTGTCGCTGTTTTGCGTACATAACTAGTACAGTTAACTAGCTAACAAGTTAATTTGTGTTTGACTAGTCATCTTTAGAAGCTATACTAAGCTACTACTGATTCTCAATGGAGCTTTGAAATTATAATCCGTCTTGCGAGTCACTAAAAATAACCGAAATCATCGAAAGCCCTTTATAGTTTCACCTGCACTGTGATTGTGTTTAATTTCTCCTTGCGGATGATTGGTCAGGATTCGGAAGAGGAGGAGCCTGAGCTGGACCGCTGCGCTGTTCCCACCTCTGTTTCTCTCCGTCACTTCCGAACGTACATCCCTGAGGACTTCGCCAACTTCGAGGTGTACAACGCCAGCCTGTGCGGAGGCGGAGACTTGCCATTGGGCGTGGCTTCGTTGCCTGGAAACAGAGCGGTGGAGAAGGAAGTGTCTCGCAGTCCCACGGCAAGCAGCTGTACGAGTGGATACTTCTCCAACAGCACCTCCAACGCTACGCTTTCGGACGCGCCGTTCTCAGGCAGCGAGAGTTCGGATCGTCTCAGCGTCGGCTCCAGAGACGCCGCGGAGCTCCAGGAGCATGCGAGAAACTCCCTGACTGCTAAAAGTGCCTTAAACGAGGCTGCTCACGTCCACTCCTCGTCTTCTCACTCAAACACCAGTCAGGAGTTCACAGACTTCAAAGGCGCCGGGGACGAATCCGGAGAGGACGAACTCAAGCACTTTGACTGGCACACGGACGCGGAACGTGCCGGAATTTCCCCCAAACATCCAGCACACGTGAGCACTAACGTTGTAGCAGCACCGTGCCACCTCCACAACGGCAACGAGGGTCCGTCCTCATCCTCGTCCTCACCCGGGACGCCCCCTCGCCCCACTGCAGCAGAGGACACAGCACGTAGAAACGGAGCCAGAATTAGCCCCGCCCCCTCGAGTGAGGACGAGGAGGGCGTGCCAGTGGCCCAGCTGCCCGACTGGATGGCACCTGGAGAGCAGGTGTGGGTGGGCACGAGGAGTGGCACGGTGCACTATGTGGGCGGAGTCGAGTTCGCTCAGGGCATCTGGGTAGGAGTGGAGCTGGACTGTGCTGTAGGTGCGTACAAAGTCGCATTCGAATTGTAATTTCTTAATTATTTTTAATAACTTTAATTAATTAACGAGCCTGAGATGTCATACTACTATAGACCGAGACGACTTTTTTAATTTTTTCCCAATTTAAATGACTCTTTTCATGATTAGCATGTGTTGAAGTGTGTGTGTGTGTGTGTGTGTGTGTGTGTGTTTTGTCTCCGTGCAGGTAAACACAACGGCACGGTGCAGGGTCGAGTGTATTTCCGCTGCGCCACGGGTCACGGCGCGTTTGTGCGTCCGGCGTGGCTCAGTAGATCGCCCGTCTCCATGGACACCGACCCACAGCTCCAACCCGTCCTGCTGTAGGGAAGACACGCCCACTTATTATGGGATGGTTTCGGTTCAGAGCCGATGTGGAACAGGCTATGGGCCGATATTTAATATCAGATCGTGATCATTTTATTTTATGAAACATTCTCCATAAGGACACACGCAACGCTGGATTTTTATTCATCCGTAATAACAGAGCTTCCTTCATAATCCAGGGACTATCATAACAGTATAGTGTGTTAAACATCACAGGATAGCGTATAACTGATTACCGGCACATACCTAGCGTAGACTTCTCTCTCTCTCTCTCTCTCTCTCTTTATTTCCCTGTGTATTTTTATTTAGACTATAAGACTATTTAAAAAAAAAAAAAAAAAAAAAAAAGATCCCTCTTTGAATGTCAAATGCACCGTTGCACAAATTCTCCCTCACAATATCTTATCGATGAATTTTAAGCTCGAACTTAACTTCAAGCCAGCTTCCGTTTTATGCCTTATTTTACCACTTTGACTGAACACGGCTGAGTGATGATGAAATTCAGCTTTGGGTGAGGCTAAAATCTGGAAAATCAGCTGAAGTTGAGAAAGTACTACTGTTTATTCACGTGATTATATCAGGTGTTACCAAAGACGCTTCCAATTTGCTGTTTAAAACTGAAACCTTTTGTGTTCTTATCATGTATATATATGTGTGTGTGTGTGTGTGTGTGTGTACGTTAGACATGTGTCAATATCATCGTAACATCGCCATAATCGCACTGTATTTTTCAACTTTACTTTCAAGACGATCTTTACCGATTGTCTCGACACGCTGACCCGTGCGACGTCGCGCTTCGTCAGATTTGTCTTCTAAGTAAAATAAGAGGCTTTAAAAGTCCTCATGCTGTCCTTTTAAATGGCACAGATGTTATCTCGGAGCACAAACTTTCAACAAGCGTTAATATTTTTATACGATTTAATCAGATGTTTGTGGTTTTAGTGAAACTCAGACAGACAGCGTATAATTAATGAGCTGACTTTCCAGACGCTCAAGCCCTGAGAAAATTAAAACCCAAATAAACAAGGGCTGATTCGCTTGTCTAATCGGATACCCTGTGTGTGTGTGTGTGTGTGTGTGTGTGTGTGATTTGTTCGTGATAGTACTTTAGAGATTTAAATTTGCTATCCAGGATTGTTGAGTCATGTAGCTGGAGGATCAGTCACAGGTATAAATA
Source organism: Pangasius djambal (assembly GCA_022985145.1). NCBI lineage: Eukaryota > Metazoa > Chordata > Actinopteri > Siluriformes > Pangasiidae > Pangasius > Pangasius djambal. The sequence goes on along the minus strand of CM040996.1, from coordinate 1,023,759 downwards.
GATCAAGTCACAGGTATAAATCACAGAGATGGGCGTGTCTTCACGACTATAAGCGCTTATTGTAAGGGGCGTGGCCACACATTAGCAGGTCACATGACCACGCCGTGTCTGTACGCTATACCCGTGGTAGGAGCTCATTAACTCGTTCCTCATTAACTCAGAAACCTCTGTCGCTTCTCAGACAAGTCCTTTTAAACGTCATCTGCATTTTATTGTTCCGCGTTGTAAAACTTTTGCTTTGGTTTCGGAAGGAGACGAGAGAAAAGAGCGAATGCTTCCTGAGAATTCGTAAATATCGTTAATTTGCGAATGATGAAGAAGTACAGAAGGAGTATTTTTAAAAAAGGATCAGCGTTATGGGCAGTTCACCTCGCTAAGCCTATCGTTCGTTGTGTTTTTCCGATAATAATAAATCTATGATTGTTGCTTTAGTACGCCTGATCGGCGCCCCCTAGTGCCCTACAGCGTGTGTGGCGGAGACTTGTTATTATCAGCTAATACGTATGTAACGTATAGTGTTTAGTGGAACTGCTGTACTAACATCCTACTCGCAGGAGTGTCGGCCATTTTGAAGTGTCCGTAGCGATAAAAAATAAATCATTGGCACATGTCTAGTGAGTGTGTGTGTGTGTGTGTGTGAAGAGAGCGTGTGACTGATTCTCACTTAAGTGCCATATCTTTGGTTTCAACGCCTCACACTTTAAAGATTGTGGTAAGAAGTTTGTAACAGGAAGTTGCCTTGTTTTCTTACTGGTTTTCTGAGTACTGTATCTGTGTAAAGAACTTTATTTGGGAACTGTTGCCTGAACGCTTGCACTGGAGAGACGTGTCCTGGATGCACTGAGCCTCCCGAGAGGCTCGATCCGGAGAGAGAGCTGCAAATCCGACGCATGAAAAGCACCTTGGTTCACTCCTTGTCCTGTAACGCAGGGCGAGCTCGGACTTCACCACGGACACATCGCTGACGCTGTTTGACTCGTCAGTCCCTTTTAACTGCAGCAGCTTTTCAGTTTTTTTTTTGACTAATGAGTAATATTTTCTTACTTTGTAACAAGTATGTGCTAAAGAGCATTTTTATAAACGATCACATCAGTCACTTAATTTCTTTATCACTGTTTTGCATTATATCACGATGTAACACGTAGCAGTCTGGCTGTAAAGGAAATGTTACAAAGCTGCCTTCCGATTTGTCAGAATTTGTCAGGCTGATGTAATGACGCTCGCAATAACAACACTGTGTGTTAAATATCACGATCAGATCGTATAACTGATGATCAGCACATGCCTTATTGTTTTTATACTCATGCAACTAAATGAATATATTTTTTAAAAGGTAACAGGACGAGGAGAGACGGACGCGCACTGGCCCCGTGGCTCGAGGAATCAGTACGGTTAAAGACTATTGTTTTGCTGAAGAACTATCGTGGAAGTGTGTTTTAATGCTGTAACTGTGTGGATGAAAGAAACCCAAGCCTTTACTCTGGAAGACAAGCTGCTCTCCTTCACGAGGACTTGTACATAGAGCTGTATTTGAACCTATATAATGTACAGAACTGTATTTATATTGTATCAAGAAAAAAATGGGTACAAAGATCTTCTAGAATACAGAACGTTTACAGTTTAAAGTGTTCACGTCTGACTTGTGTTTACATGAGATGTCTGGTGATTCGCTATCTGCCCTCTTCCTCATACATGACCTCACAGACGCACACGATTGGCTGGTGTCACTGTGATTGACAGGAGGGAGGGACAGTATGCCCCTCCCACTCAGAGCACGGCCGATTTTGCTCTGTTTTGGACATCATCGGGATTCAAACTCGCAATCTCTAAACAATACGACGTACGCTTTTATACTTCATTTTATCCGAGTATGCAAATTCGTACTACAGCTACAACGCCATTTAATATTTAACATTAAGGTTTATGTTTAACATTTATGCATATTATTTACATTATTTACAGTGATCTTCTGCGAGATCATTTTTATTGTTATGTATGGCAAAACTTTGCACTGAAACCTTTAGGTTATTTTACGTAAATCGCACGTTTAAATGTACAAGAACGACTGCAAATGTTTTTTTTGTTTGTTTTTTTAATTTCACCAGCTGACTGTAATGTGATGTGAGAGAGTAAAGTGTAGAGTAACACAGAGACTGAGCTTCTGTTTCACCAACCAAACAATCAATCAATCAAACAATCAGTCAATCAATCAATCAATCAATCAGAGGTATAAAATTTAATAAACAGAAGCCAAAGTGTCGTGAGATCACGAGGCCTGAAGAACAAACAGAAAGAGAAACCACATGATTAAAAAAACACATGATAGAAACCACATCTCATTTTTCCTTCATTATTCCTCTTAAAATAAACATTAACCTGTTAAAATTAAATATCAATACACCATTTTTATCATTTAATCCGATTATAATAAACCTTAACTCTTTGAAATTGTGTATCACTATAATACTCATTCTTTTACTTCTATTAAATATAAAATATTACAATTAATGTCTCATATATATTTGCATTTTAATTATATATTAAAATATAAATATATATTGAATCCAATATTATAAATAATTTTCTTTTGCACCTGTGTGTGTGTGTGTGCGTGTGTGTGTGTGTGTGTGTGTGTGTGCGTGTGTGTGTGCGTGTGTGTGGAGTGTGTGACTGATTCTGACTTAAGTGCCATATCTTTGGTTTCAACGCCTCACACTTTTAAAGTTTAATTTTAAAGTTTTTTTTTTTTTTTTTTAAAGAAAGAAATCCAAATAGTCAAATAGAAAAGAGTATTAAACTTTGTACATTCGGTGCTGCATATATATTTCACCGTGGAGATGATTTGAGACAGAAGGACGATAAGAAAGTGGAAAAACTTTTAGTGATTGAGTAACTGAATAGACTGCGTAAAGTGAGTGAACATTTCAAGAGCTAAAAAGCTCCTGTGTGGAAACCGAACGACATTCACGCTTTCTCTTCACAGAAAGTCATTTTAATTTTTGATGGAAATCGTGAAGTAATTTTTCTTAACGTGACGTATTTCTGAGCGAAACAGGCTTTTTCCTTCTGTGATATCTGGGGGTGGAAAATGACAGACCTACACTATATGGCCAAAAGTTTGTGCACCCCTGACCATCACACTCATATGTGGTTCTTCTCCAAACTGGTGCCACAAAGCTGGAAGCACACAGTTGTATATTATGTCTCTGTGTGCTGTAGCTTTACAGTTTCCCTTCACTGGAACTAAGAGGCCCAAACCTGCTCCAGCATGACGACGCCCCTGTGCACAAAGCGAGCTCCATGAAGACATGGTGTGTGAAGGTTGGAGTGGAAGAACTTGAGTGTCCTGCACAGAGCCCTGACCTCAACCCCACTGAACACCTTTGGGATGAACTGGAACTGGAGACTCCTTACCCAACATCAGTGCCTGATCTCACTAATGCTCTTGTTGCTGAATGAACACAAATCCCCACAGCCACGCTCCAACATCTAGTGGAAAGCCTTCCCAGAAGAGTGGAGCTCATTATAACAGCTAAATCTGGAATGAGACGTTCAACAAGCACATATGGGTGTGATGGTCAGGGGTGCACAAACTTTTGGCCATATAGTCTGTTTATTGCTTATTATGTACTTATTCATTACTTAATATTATTATTTTTCATCACCTGACCATACAGAGTGACTTAATACTCACGTGATTAATACTGAAAAAACGAATATGGTTTAAAAATAGAAACGTTGAGTTGATCTCGAGTTATTTTTAATATATTTCTATTTGATTTTATTTATTTTATGCACAGAAAACTTGCATCCAGAAGATGTACAAAGTCTTATGGTTTAAAAAATATAACTATTTTAAGGTGAGCAGCTTAATTAGGCTTTAAAAATGGATCCTGGATGTTTGTTTGTTTGTTTGTTTGTTTGTTTGTTTGTTTGTTTGTTCATTCCTAGCCACGTCATTTAGAATAAGACCCTGGGATCGCGTAGTGAGCGTGGGTGGTATGTCACGTGACTTATCGGTCCGCTCTCATTGGCTGGTTGCTTGTCATTCTAAGCGTGAAGGGGGCGGAGCCTGACTGGAATAGGAAAAGATGGAATAAAGATGGCGGAAGAATAACATAAGACGCTCCAGCGATATTGTCCTGAAAAGAATTGGTTTTTTTTGTCGGTTAAAGGTTGGATTAAACGGCGGATAATCGCAGGAAAGTGTAAAGGAGGTATGTTGTGTTGTGTGAGCTGTTTTTCTGGGTGTTGTAGATGAAATAAATAGTTAAATTTGTCCTCGAAATGTGTCGAACTTTGCTGTGAGCTCAGACCTCAGCTTTGTGGTGTTTTTTTTCTCAGCTCTAAGCGCATAAACTAATGACTGCCGTTTATTATAACTTTTCATGCACTGTACAGGGTCTGAGGTTCAGAAAGGTTTTAAAAGAAGAAATCTGGGGTGTATATTTGTCTCCAGTGAGCTGCGACATGGCGTGGAAGTGAGCTGGAGATGAATATTTCACCAGCTGACTGTAATGTGATGTGAGAGAGTAAAGTGTAGAGTAACACAGAGACTGAGCTTCTGTTTCACCAACCAAACAATCAATCAATCAATCAAACAATCAATAAATCAATCAATCAGAGGTATAAAATTTAATAAACAGAAGCCAAAGTGTCGTGAGATCACGAGGCCTGAAGAACAAACAGAAAGAGAAACCACATGATTAAAAAAAACCACATGATAGAAACCACATCTCATTTTTCCTTCATTATTTCTCTTAAAATAAACATTAACCTGTTAAAATTAAATATCAATACACCATTTTTATCATTTAATCCGATTATAATAAGCCTTAACTCTTTGAAATTGTATATCACTATAATACTCATTCTTTTACTTCTATTAAATATAAAATATTACAATTAATGTCTCATATATTTGTATTTTAATTACATATATATATATATATATATATAATTCATATCTTATTCATATTCATATCTTTCTGAATTCATATCATATATATATATATATATATATATATATATATATATATATATATATATAAACAAATATATAATAAGTCCAATATTATAAATCATTTGTACCTATTTAAAAAAATAAAATGTTTGTGTACATGTTGTAATTATATGAATAGAATATAAAAATTTTTTATTTTAATTACTGATCATTTTATTTAAAAAGAAATTACAGGATTTTTGTCTATTAGGTTTCTATTATACTTTAAGCAGAATTGTTAAATTTCTTTTATATAATATTTTATATTTCTTTTTAATTGAGAAATTGAGAAAGCAACTTTTAAAGGTGCTATATGAAATAAATGTATTATTATTATTATTATTATTTTGTGTAGTTTACTGTTTAAAAAAAAAAAAAAAAAAAGCCATCACAGGAACTCTAGGATCAGGGGATTTTCCAGGAAATATTTCAGAGATAAACAACATGTAGTGTCATGTTGCGTATCGGATGTTGGCCGTGACGGATGTGACGCAGCTCCCTGCGCACGATCCGGCTCACGTGGTTGAGTTCAGACTCGGAATTTGACAGACGTTAAGGAAATGTATTCGATTTTTTAAACTGATGTGAAATGACAAACTTAATTAACAAAGCAAAAAGTGAGAAAATGAAACAATTGGATTAAAGGTGCAATAATCGATATTTTTCATTTCTTACTAGAAGAGATTATGTGCAAAATTATGAAGAAATGATTAAAAAGTAAGAGTTTAAGCCGCTGTCTCGGAGCACGCGAGTTACGTAGCTGGAAAAGTTTTCACTTCGGAATCCTGCGGAATGTTTGTTTATATTCGGATCGGGCTCGTGTCAGTCATTTTAAAGACACGCCCCCAACGACCTTTTACATCCAATGACGGTATAGTTAGCGTGCTAGCTCGAGTCGGACCGGTGTAAGTTTTGGGGGCGGAGTTTAGTGCACATGGGTGGAAATTTGGGGGTGGGCTCAGTGAGTAAAAAAAAAAAATTCGAATCCTATTTAACTCCACCCACTTAACCATTTTTTATTTTTTTTTTCCAGCTCTTACCTAATGCAGGTTAATTATTAATTATGAATTCTGAATTATTAATTCGTGTTAAGGTCAGACTCGTGGTGTTATTTCACCTGAATGAAGCGTGACGCTTTTCACGATGAAAGATTTTTATAATAAATGATCATGTTCTGTTTTAGAAGTTAAAATAAATATATATCTTTTTCAAGAGTCGAATGAAACTTCCGGATTTTTTTTGGTTTGTTTTATTTTAATTACAGTCCCATTAGTCAAACTTTTGCATCAGTTTATCGCTACGATTATTTCATAGGGTTATTTCTAAACACCGTGTGCGTAAATCTTTACGTATTTTAACGCCACAAAAGCGAAATCGCTTTCAGGAAAGAACTCATCCGAACAGCAGTGTTGCATTTTTTAAAAAACAATACATTTGTTCATTTTTAGTAAGCAGATAAATAAAATGTAAATTTGTTTTTATGTATTTTTAAAAAAACGTTTCATTTAAAAACACTTGACACTAAAAACTATTTTTAAAATAGCGAACAGAAATTTAACACCACATCAGCTGATTGTAACGATAAAAAGCAATAAATAAATAAATAAATAAATAAATAATTGTATAGAAAGATATCGCGATATCGGTTGTGTATCATCGTCGCATCGGCTGCTTCCAGGCAGTTTGTAACGAATTTTTTTTTAATTATTAAAAGATGATAATTTAGAGAAGTGTAGCGTGATGTAATTTATCGTGATATTGATGTATTATTGTCATGTTGCTGCGACTGTTCGCGTATCGGATGTTAGAATCACAGCTTCTGTTTAATGCGTAAATGAGCACGCTGTCGTTTCCCGGTTAATTTAGGATTGATTTCTTTTATATATATTTATATATATATATTTTTGTGGATGTATAAAAAAAAAATTGATGAAAAATATCCAAAGAGTGAAAAGAATTGAAAGAAAAATCTGAAATTTTGAATCAGTAGTCCATATTAAAAAGACTTTTACTCTCATTTTGTGTTTGTTTGTTTTTTTTAAAATAAATAATAAATCTTTTCTTTTTTTAAAAACTTCATAGCCGCCATGTCGCAGAATAAAAGTGGATACGTGCAGTTCGTGGACAGCGGCTCACCTCCGCCGCCGCAGGACTACGCGTACGGGCAGCCGAACCCCGCCGGATTCGTCCTGCCTCCTCCGGACTACAACGGGATGCCCGGAGTCCCGGGAGAACCCGGAGCGCCCGGCGGCGTTCCCTTTCCTCCTCCCGGGGCTTTTATGCATCCGATGTACGGACAGGGCGGACCCGGATTTCCACCGGCTCCCTTTCCACAAACGGCTCCCTACAACCCAGCGACTCCGAATCCCACTCTGAATCCGGCTCCGGCTCCGAATCCGGCTCCGTACCAGTACACTCCGGGTGAGGGGGCGTGTCTCTGACCAGCAGACAGATTTTATTTCTGAATAAAATATCCGAAACATTTTTTTCGTTTCTGTTTTTGTGAATCGCAGATGCATCCAACAACTTTTACCAAAGTGACGAGCCTCCTCCGGTGTACCAACACGAGGAGATCACCATCTCGGGATTCGATGACAAAGCAGTGAGACGAGCGTTCATCCGCAAGGTACAAAAAAAAAGAAAGAAAGAAAGAAAGAGTAAATGATTGTTTGAATTTTAATTTAATTGTGTTTAGATTTTATTTTAAAAGATTAGCACTCGATCAACGTAACCGAAGATTTACACGCGTGAAGGAATACAGGCTTGTGTGAAATAAGACATTTATTTATAACGATTAATAATGTAATAAAACTGCCTTGTTCCCCGCAATTAGCAGAATAATCGTGAAAGAATAATCGTTTACGGAAGGAGTCTCCAGTGTCAGAGCTAAAGCTGTAACTTTACGTTTTCCGGAGGACAGAGTTGTTTACGCTTCTTTTGGTTTCTTTCGGAAACATGACATGACATGACGTATTAGTGTTATTAACTAGGAGAGAGAGAGAGAGAGAGAGAGAGAGAGAGAGAGAGAGAGAGAGAGAGAGGAAAGAGCGGCTGGTGAGGGAACGAGCGTTTATAGCTGCTATAACGTAAGCGAGAACAAGAACTAACTTCTTTCACAAAACATTAAATGTAACTATAAACGGTTAAGTTTGTTGTGTTTGTTGTTCTTTGTGATCATTGGCAAATTGCTGTGGTGTAAGAGGAATAAAACGCCGTGTGTGTGTGTGTGTGTGTGTGTGTGTGTGTGTTCGCAGGTCTTCCTCGTTCTCACCGTGCAGCTGGTTGTCACCTTCTCCTTCGTCGCTCTCTTCACCTTCGAGCACAACATCAAGACGTTCGTGAGGCATAACATCTGGACCTACTACGTGTCCTACGTCATCTTCTTTGTTTCGCTCATCACCATCAGCTGCTGCGGAGATTTCCGCCGCAAACACCCGTGGAACCTGGTTGCCTTGGTAACGACATCACACTGTTACACCTCACATCGCGTGCTGTAGACGTCACGTTCGTACTGAGCTTCCAGTCAGTTAAATGAATTTTTTTTTTTAAAAATTAACAAATTTTATAAAAAGGTTTTGCAAAATATATAATTATATTTATTAATCGTACGTTTTTATTAGCTATTTTTTTAAATACAGTTCTTTACAGGAACCGTGTGTTCTGCGTCGTGTTGCGATGTTTGATGATTTAAGCGCTAAACTGGAGGCTGCAAACTTCCATGACTTGTTAGCAATATTAGCTGCTAAGATTAGTGCCAAGTTTACAATAAACAAACAAACAAACAAAAACACATAAATAAATAAAGGCGATCTGCAGCCCTGAGCCTGTCTGTGTTGATCGACTGATGAAGGTGAAAGTGAAGTGATGGTGTAGATTATTTCAACGTGTTTTGACGTGTTTTGATGTTTTGCCGCTTTTGGTTTCAGTCGGTGTTGACCCTGAGCTTGTCGTACATGACGGGCATGATCGCCAGCTTCTACGACACGGACGCCGTCATCATGGCCATCGGCATCACGGTGGTGGTTTGCTTCACGGTGGTGCTCTTCTCTCTGCAGGTCAGCGCTCTGGATTACAAACTATTTCAGCCCTTTCCTTTACAGGAGTCCTTTACAGGGTGGAGTGTGTTAGAGAAGAATCACAGCTACTGTACACTTTAGAATTGAAAACGTAAGCAAGGCGTTCTCCCTCGCTGACACACCCACGGTTTTTTAATTATATTAATATTACAGACTGCACCTTTAAGAGGTGGTGATGATAAACTCAGAGCTTGAAAATCTGAGACTCGAGGAGCAGAACTTACCCAGAATGCACTGCACTTTGTAGCGAGGCTACACATTAGTAGATATTTTATTACAACTGATTAGCGACTCTTCTTTGTTTATATAACTTCATTATGAATCTAATTAAGCCTTTTTTTTTTTCTCCCCCCACACAGACCAAGTACGACTTCACTTCCTGTGCCGGAGTGCTGTTCGTGTGCCTGATCGTCCTCTTCGTCTTCTCGATCCTCTGCATCTTCATCCGTAACAACATCCTGCAGATCGTGTACGCCTCGCTGGGCGCGCTCCTCTTCACCTGCGTAAGACTTTTTTTTTTATTTATTTATTTTTTTAATATATATACGTTTTAAACATTATCGTGGAGTGTTGAGGGGAAAAGGGGTCCATTCCGGGAAGCTTGAGAGTTTTGTAAAAATCCTGAAAAGCTCCGAGTCGATTTAGGCAGATCCCGCTGACGTTCCTGTGGAACGCTGTCTACAGCTTAACATTTAAAACATGGAAACTTTTAGACAAGGAATCAGCAGGCTAGCTAGCCAAGCTGAGCAAGCTAACGTAGCTCGTGTTAGTGGTGAACGGACGGTGGTTGTCATGGGAACACATCCGGACAGGTTCGTGAGGGAAAACAAGGCTGTAAACCGAGACTCTGATCCCGTGTCCTCGCGTGTGAGCTAGTTTACTAACAGCTAGCTGGTAACGTCATCATACGCAAGTCATGCGATCGCTAGCTTTAGCTTCGCGTGCTGGTTCTGTGCTGTGAGTAATGAACGTGTGTTGTGTTGCAGTTTTTGGCCGTGGACACGCAGCTGCTCCTGGGGAACAAGAAACTGTCTCTGAGTCCAGAGGAGTACGTGTTCGGAGCGCTGAACCTTTACCTGGACATCATCAACATCTTCCTGTTCATCCTACAGATCATCGGCCGAAGCCGCAACTAACACGCGGCAGGCAGATTAAACGCAGGCCTTTTACACGTCGCTTTTGTCTTTAATATCTTTAAAACTAAACTAGCCTGTTTTATCTACGTGTAAAAAAACAAATAAAATGTGAACCAGCTTATTATTATTATTATTATTATTATTATTATTATTATTATTATTAAATATCAATCCAGAAAACGGATTCCACTTTCACTCCACACAGTCAATCCATCTTAGCTAATGCTGCTAACATCTACTGGTTTAGCATAGCGCGCTAAACGCGCATCCCAAAATGGCGTCTCGTCAATCAGCTTTCGTGGCGTCGTCTCAAACAAATCTGGACTTTTTAAAAAAAAAAAATAAAATAAAAAGCAGCTCTCAGATTTTTCCACCGTCTTATCATTACTACATTGTTTTCCCGATTGCAGTGCTGCTCTTCCTGTAAATACAGATCTGAATCTCCTCTTAAATCTTTTCTGTTGTGAAGTCGTGAGTCTTGCACTTATTACCGTTAATGCAGTGATCAGTTAGCCGTAGTGTGTAACGATATATTAATAGACCGTTAACTAAGTGTGAGATCTTTTTTTTTTTTTTTTTTTCTTGAACTAACACATAGACTTTTAGTTTTATTAAAGGTTCTTAAATCAATCTTTGATTAGTTTTCATTGTTGTATTTCAGAATAATTGTTAAAAAAAAAACAATCTGTATTTTTCGATAATGTCTGTCTGTCTGATAAATGAATAAAAAACTTTTTTCCCTGTCTGATATCTGCCTGCTGACATTTTCAATATTCACATCATCTTCAGGATTTACAGAAAAAATCCTGCTCTTTCCAATTACACACAATTTAAAACTTTTAAAGCATAACCATTTGCATAAATAAATATGCATAATTTAGCATTTTTTAAATCTATTTTTCCATCACAGACACGTTCTACCGCTCCACTATTCATCACGTCGTCGATTATTCACAAACTGATTTCTTTAACGTGAGAAGGAGAAAATGGACGTTTATTTTTACGGTTCAAATATGTGGTACTGTTGCAAGTCTCCTGTACAACAAGGGGTGCCAAAACTTTAATCTCGGCGGCAAAGAGTGTGTTGGAGAATTCGGGAAGACGTCTGCGCGTCGACGTCGTGTTTTTTAGCTAGCGTAGAGAAACACATTTCTTGCTAATCTTCACTAATTTATCAGTAAACTGAATTAGTTAATAAAATTCCACTTTTAATGCTGTTTCCTTGTTAACAAGTTTTCCAAAATGACGTAAACGTAAACGTGATGAAATTCAGATACGACATTCTGTGATTGTTGTATTTGACCAATCAGTGATCTGTAGTATTTCTAGCTCCTCCCACACGGTGCTGTTTGGAAACCCGACTCAGTACTGGTGCTTGGTTTCAGTACAGTTCACTCTGCAGTGGAAACAGTGAGGAAATAGTACAGGATTGTGGATTGGTCCGGTCCGGTCCAGTCCGGTATCGCACTGTCTAGTGGAAACGCGTTAAAAAGTTTCCGATTTGTGCTTGAATGTTGAACATGAACCGCTGACCAATCACAATGCTTAAAAATCTTTAAAAAAAGTGCCACATCTGAGTCCGGGGATTTTTTGAAACACAGAACTGGAGCAGAAGCTCCGCTGCGGTTTGTGAGGTCACGCGGCCTGTGACATCACAACACGCAAAAATTCTGAATTTCGCATCACTGGTGTCGGTCAGAACTCACAACCCGGTCATTCAGCTGCTCTGTCTCAGAGGTGACCGCTGTTATTCTGCTTCGTCTGTGATTTAAAGTTTTCGATCGTGATGGATGAACGTGAGTTTAACGCCTCGCTGCTCCTTCAAAATGAGAAACTCAGGCATCAGGTGGAGGATCTGAAAACGCTGCAGAGCGTGGTGAAGGAGAATCTGGAGCTGCGCTCGAGGCTGGACAGCTTCCCCTCAAGCAGCGATGCGGACGCGGAGAAAAGCGAGATGAGCGCAGGTAGCCCACGTCGGCAGCCCTCAAACTCAGATCTGTGCTTTTGTTTCATTTTATCACATGAAATCACAACCCACCATTAATCAAAATGATTCTACTTGTCATTAGGGCCTTATCGTTATCAGCTGGTTTGATTGGTCACTTGGGTTTAATCCAAACCTTAAAAACTCAAAAACAAGCAGGTGTGTAAGTTAGAGTTGTAACAGTCCGACAATTCGGATTTAAAAAGCCTACGATTGAAATCACTGGATGAAATAAAAGTTACTATTTTTAAGTTGATGGGTTTTTTTTTCCAGGAACCCACCACTGATACTTTACATATATGATATATGTTCTATACTTACATTTATATTTACTCACATATGTTTTTATTTATTTTCTTGTTCATATAGTGATTAGTCTGTCTGACTGATTAATTGAACTGGGTGACTGTGGTGTAACCCAGTTGTCAGTGGTGTCTGTGGTGTAACCCAGATGTTAGTGGTGTCTGTGGTGTAACCCAGATGTCAGTGGTGTCTGTGGTGTAACCCAGATGTTAGTGGTGTCTGTGGTGTAACCCAGATGTTAGTGGTGTCTGTGGTATAACCCAGATGTCAGTGGTGTGACTGGTGTAACCCAGTTGTCAGTGGTGTGACTGGTGTAACCCAGTTGTCAGTGGTGTGACTGGTGTGTAACCCAGTTGTTAGTGGTGTCTGTGGTGTAACCCAGTTGTCAGTGGTGTCTGTGGTGTAACCCAGTTGTCAGTGGTGTCTGTGGTGTAACCCAGTTGTCAGTGGTGTCTGTGGTATGTTGTTTTAACTTCAGTGACTTAAAACGAAATGGCAGTGTGTTAAAGATGAAGAACATTGGGTATTCATTCAACAAGATTTCACTAGTCACAATTTCCAAACAGAATCTGAAAACATATTTCAAAAGTCACCATGTTTTGAGAATGTTATTGTATTCATAACGCGTGTGTTTCAGGGAAGAAACCCACGTTCCAGTGGCGTGACAGTCTTGTGGACGAGAGCTCCTTCAGAGCCGGTCTTATCGCATCTCATCTCGCGTCGTCTTCTCTCCGAAACGCACAGAGCAGATCTGCACGTCCTGACACGTCGTCCTCCTCGTCCCACCAGACGGTGAAAGGTGAGTTTCATTCTGACAGACATCGTGTTGATGATGTTAATCCATACACACAGTCAAGGACTTCACAATCAGCTTGTTTTCTACAATAAAATGTACGTGCAAGCGTTAAACTGTTGTCTAACTCGACCCACAGATCCCGAGCGGTTGCTGGGGGAAATCGCCTTCCAGCTGGAGCGCAGGATCCTCTCCCACGTCTTCTACAAACAGACGAGACTGTACGGCTTCACCGTGCAGAACATACAGGACAAGATCATCCAGGTGAGCTAGCGTAGGTCATAGCAAAGGTGAGAAGCCTGCACAGGTCACAGATGAGCTAATTTATGTAGATTTGAGCTTGTAGAACAGGTGAGGTAGTAAAGGTCATGGATCAAAGTACAGGTGAACTAGTTAGTAGAGGTCATACATCATAACATAAGTAAGCCAGTATAGATTATATGTTAAAGTACAGGCTAGTATGGGTCACAGATCAAAAGCAAGGTGAGCTAGTCTAGGACTTATAGTACAGGTGAGTTAGTATAGGTCATAAACCATAATATGGGTAAGCTAGTATGAGTCTTAGAGCACAGGTTAGCTAGTCAAGGTAAAAGTACAGGTGAACTATTATGGGTCACTATATAGGTCTTTTAGTACAGGTGAGCTAGTATAGGTCATAGGTCAAAGTTCAGGTGAGCCGGTATAAAACATAGGTCATAAAACAGGTGAGCTAGTATGTCTCATATCAAAGGTGAGCTGGTTTAGGTCAAAGTATAGATGCGTTAGCGTGGGTCGCAGGTCAAAGTACAGCTGAGGCTGTATAGATCTTTAGTACAGGTGAGCTAGTACAGGTCATAGGTCATAATACAGGTGAGCTAGTAGAGGTAAAAGTACAAGCGAGTTACAGCACAGACGAGCTGTTTACAGGTCATAGGTCACAGCAGTGATATCAGGGTAATGTCCTTGGCAGGTGTCTACACATCCTCTGACAGGACAGGTGGACGAGGCGTACAGGTCCGAGATGACCGAGCGCTATGTGGATCTGGTGGATCGGCTCGGTGCTTTGGGCTACAACATGACGCTCCACCCTCCCTTCACCGAGTTCATCATCAACACGTACGGCATCCTGAAGGAACGACCCGACACACACACGGCTCAGGAGCGGGGCTACAACGACCTGGACCTCCTGCGGTGCGTGATGGTGGAGATGGCGCCGTCCGGCCTGCTGAAAGACCTGCTGGTGCTCTTCAGCTGCCTGTGCTACCTGGCGGAGAAGGACGGAAAGCCGCTCGTCCTGTGGTAGCGCTAACGAGTGCGCTATCTCACTTTCCCCAAGCTGCTAAATCAGTTAGTCATTAAAAAGCCTGGAACATGAGGTTACTGTTTACTTTTATTTATCATACAGTTCACAGATATTATCACTTTCCACACACCAAGAACAACAATAACAGACTTAACGGAGCCGTTATCAAGCTTGAACTGGGGATGCAAAGCTAATATGCAGCTAATGGCCTCCAGTTTCGCATTTTACATCATTGTAGGTCTAAATCATTGTTCAGTGTTTTAATTATTCATTTTCTGCAATGTTCTCTCAGAGAAAAGACTTTAAAGATACACTACATGAGCCTTTCTAGTCAAAACAAAAGGTACAAAAGGTGTATAAAAGGACTATAAAACTATTCATGGAAATGTTGGAAAGGGTTTAATTACAAAACGACCACTGAAGCAATGCCTCGGAAAATGAAAGATGGTAAATTAGCAGGTGTTATCGATCGCTAAAGCGTCTTTATTTCAAGTGTGTGAGCTTGTTTATACAGTGTTTATATAGCATCGCAGCTCCAGGATCTCGGTTTGATCCTGATTCGTGTTCCTTGTTGTGGGTTTCCTCCGGGTTCTCCAGTTTCCTCCCCAAAAACACACCATCAGGTGGACTGGCTATGCTAAATGGTGTGAAGGTGAGTGTGAATGGTGGCCTGAGATGGCCCTGTGTCCCATCCCGTACGTATTCCCGCCTCACGCCCAGTGTTCCCGGGATACACTCCGGATCCATCACGACGCCGAACATGAGAACGCAGTTACTGACAGTGAGCGATTCCTGTATATAGCATAGCTACTGATGATGAGTCATAATTCCACTGTCATCAAATCGGTGTCGCCCATTTTGTGTTTTTTCCTGAAGTCCAGTCAGGGAGTTTTTTTTCCCTCACTAGCAGATCTAAATCTACATCCGGATCTCTGTGAGGCAAATTAAACTGAATGGACTGGAACTTTTACTAGCTCATGTGGTTGATGTAGGAGGTTCACACGGTGCAGAGACAGTTACAGGGCGTGTTTAAAGCCTAGCTCTGCTTCCACCACACCTTTAATACCAGCCGCGGGAACGCGCACAGGCGCGCGGGCACGAGCACGAGCCTGACCTAATACGGTTTTTCCCGAGAGAGAGAGATTGAGAGAGAGAGAGAGAGAGGAGGAGGAGGAGGAGGAGGAGGAAGAAGAACGAGTCAGGCTGCAGTCAGTGGTGACTGGGATTCTTCACAGGAAGATGGAAGTCATAGCTCGTGTTTAAAACCTCGTGTTTTGGAGCAGCAGCTGGAGTACAGGTGAGTAGACCAGGTAAACTTCAGCTAGCTCGCTGGCTAACACCTAGCCAGCCATGTTCTGGGAACATTTTTCAGCCGGAAATGTGAAGAAAAAATGGAGGTGTGGGTCCGCCGCTGTGAGTCTCGAGTCGAGTCGAGTCGTGGAGCTTTGAATCTAAAAGGCGGCTCCATCACCTTTTTTTTAATTAAACATTTAGGAATCAAATCCGCGAGTCGATTCCGCGATTCCTCTCTGACATCATCGCCCATAGGTCTCTCTCTCTCTCTCTCTCTCTCTCTCTCTCTCTGTGTGTGTGTGTGTTTATTAGACTGGCTTTTGATTCATTTCTTTCTCCTGCATGCCGACCTTCTTTCCTTTCCCCTCCCTTTCACTCCAGTTCCTCAGAGCTTTTAGACACTTCTGTTTTTATTAATTTTATTATTATTATTGTTTTTACTCTAATGATTCTGGAGTGAACTCTAATCTAATAAATACACATTTTAGCCCAAAGCCAAGGCTGTTTCCACTGAGTTGGAGCAGGTGTGTGTTAGTGCAGGAAGGTGTGCAGGGTTGCCAGGTGTGTGTTACGGATCCCCTTCTGGAAAAATCCAGTTCACTCTGCCAAAAGCCGCGCTGCTCAAACCCGGAGAACACGTGTTCCGGCTGCTGAGCTTCCTTATGTCCTGCAACACCTGGACTTTCATACCATGGTGCGATAATACATTTTCTAATCAAATCAGCGTTAAAACATTCAGGATTTCTTAAATAGTCCTTTCAGCTGGGTCTGGAGATGGTCTTGTATTATTGCTCATGTTGCCATAAATAACTATAGCTTTGGGAATCTCACAGAGTAAATCACAGAATTCACGGATGCACAGTGTGAACTACATTTATCCAGTAATGACACACAGGCGTTAGTGCATGCAGAGAAGTTCAGGCTAAATAGTTTAATTACTTTCTAATAATCATTTTACTACTATATAGATATAATTGATCTAGAGCTCAGGCTACTGTCTGTGTGGAGCTACGCGTGTTCGCATGTTCTCCCCGTGTCCGTCCGGGTTTCTTCCAGGTTCTCTGGGTTCTCTCCTACCACCCAGGAAGTCAGTGGGTGGACTGGATTTGCCAAATTACCCCTACAGTACATGTGAAGGAGTGTAAATGTGTGTGTGTGTGTGTTGCCCTGTGATATGCTGGTGACCCGTCTAGGCATGCTGAGTGTTCCCTGGGATGGACTCTGGATCCATCAGACAGAGATAACCCGTTTACTGAAGATGAATGAATGAAAAAAATGATCTAATGTACACAATCTGTGGACCTAAAAAAGCAATTCTGCAGGATCTGGCAACACTGGCTCCGCAGGGACTAAAGCTCTGATTCAGTTCTTATCAATGCAGCTGTAGAGGTGTGAAAGCAGTGAAAGATTCATTGGTCTCAGGATTTCAAGCCTCGTCCCTTGATTCTCATCATTCGTTCGTGTTTCCGAGCAGGACACCACCCATAGCTTAAAAAAAAACAAAACAAAACCTTACATTCAGTTCCAAGTTTAACCCAAATGACCACACCTTGATCCAGGCGATTGTTCTCTGCATTTACGAAACGCTTTGTGTGATCGCTGCGTAGCAGGTGTTGTGCTTAACACACAGGTAAAACCAGAGGTGTGTGTGTGTGTGTTGTTTTCTCTCGTGTGCTGATTGCAGATGGTAAAAGGTGGACAGATGGCGAGGGTAGATTACTGTGTGCATGTCTGTTCTTGCCTCATCCCACGTCTGTGCTCTCTGCCCTCATCTCAACCTGGCCTATCTTTCTCTCAACCGAAATCACGCTGTGTGTATTTATCAGGGGCGAAAGTCCTTCTAAAATAAATCTGACGGATTAGTTAGACCCTACTGCTTTCCTGCTTTTGACTGTATTACATTTAACAGCTTCATATATTCAAAACAAACCACTAATAAATTAATATCCTTCAGTTCAGACTGGAGGAGGACTTACATCTTTACTGTAAAACACCAGATATTGACTTTTGGGTCTCTAAGTGGAAATTCCGGGGTATTGGATGTGACATTTGAACTGGTATCGACTTGAAAAAGTATCTCAGCGTGTGTATCTGCTCATGTGAGCTTTCCGGAAGAATGCGGATTTAAATCCATATTTAAAAATAGGATATTAAAGTAAATATGTCAAGCTAATTGAATAGACGTCTGTATAATCTGGGCTTCGGGGCAGAGGAGATATCTGAAGAGACTCTTTGGCTGATGAGTGTTAACACATTTGGACCGAGGGAAAAAAAATGAAATCCTGTTTATTACAAACTTATAAACGGAAGTCTGAGGGCAGCTGTTAAAGTGAAACTATACAATATGTGAAACTCAAACCTGCAGCCGTTTGGCAGGAAGAATAAAGGTGTGAGGATGGAGCAGACATGCCAGAACGTCTTATCAAAGCTTACAGTAGCAATACAGTACAAAAACAGTCCCGGGTCCATCTCTAAAGCCCTATTCAGGCTGGGTTAGTTTTCCTTGTGGAGGTGGTGTAATGTCATTATCACTGGAGTATTTCTGGGATTTTAGTCTGAATCCGTCATGTCAGTAATTTTTTACAGACTGCTCGTGCATGTGTCTGGAGAGATATATATTATATCTTTTTATATCCTTCGTTAAAGTCAGGAGGAGAAATAACTCCAGGGTTTTGATCGATTAGAGTTACTACAGACGTCTCTTACTATGTAGAGATTTATTTTCCCCAACACACTGACTCGACTCCATTTCAGTTAAATGTCAGCTCAAGACTTAGACTTTCATGATAAGTGAATCTGGATAATCACGTTTTTCCGTTCTATTCTCAGTGCAGGAAACGTCTTCGGGACGCTACGGATCAGGTAGAGATTAGACCGAACGTGTTGGAGTGTTCCTTTAATATACACTTGTGTTTTTTTTTTTTAACTTGCAGGTTATCGGCCACGTGCTGGACGTTCGGATGAAAAACCCATGGCGGATGGGAGATGATCGGACGTGTCGTGAGTTGCTGCGTGTCCTTGTTGTGGTGTTGTGAGACGAGGAATGCCTCTGAGAGAATCTCCCTTCCCTAATGGCTTCGTCGGGGCCCTGCACGCCCTGGGATGGGGCCTCATCTTCCCCTGCTTCTGGTTCCTGGACCGACTCATCGCCGTGTGCGTGTCCACGACGCTGGAGCGCAGGCGGAGACGGGAAGAAGAGTGCTACCTCCACCCGCTCAAGGTCCTTTTTGGCTCGTTGCTCTTCCTCTTCCTGTTTCTTATCTCGGCGCCGTTTGCTTTGCTGGGTGTCCTGTTCTGGGCGCCGCTCCAGTGCCTGCGCCGTCCCTTCTCTTACAGGCAGCGGGAGGCGACGATTAAGATGCAGGACCGTAACGCTGGATGGGAGGAGTCTGGAAAGGTGACGTTTGGGTTTTTAAGCGCTAATCTGTGCCTCCTGCCCGGGGGCCTGGCGCGCTTTAATAACCTGGCTCACACGCAGCAGCGGGCGCTCGCCATCGGGCGCAACATCGTGCAGGGCGTGAGCCGCCCGCATATCCGTATTTTCGTCGATTCGCCAAGTAGCTGCGGAGCCTTGAGCCCGTCCTCCAGCCTCCTGAACACAGGCTCCGCCTCCTACGGCGCCACTGACGCTCAGACACAGCCAGCGCCACCAGAACAGGATGGGGACGTTCCTAAAAATTCACCACCAATCAGAGAGGATCAGGCTGCGGATGCTGATAAAGAAATCCGGCAAACGTCCACCGGGGGCGCCGTAGCAAGCAATCACACACACGAACTCCAGGTGAATGGAAGCCACGTGAAGCCATCGCGAGCGCTACACACGCCTCTGGAGGTGTCGGCTCTGTTTCCAGCCAACGTGGACATCCTGTGCCTGCAGGAAGTGTTTGATAAGAGGGCGGCGGCCAAGCTGGCTGAGATTTTGTCTCCGCTCTTTGGTCACATCCTGTATGACGTGGGCGTGTACGCCTGCAGCTCCGGCTCCTGCTTTAAGTTCTTCAACAGCGGCTTGTTGGTGGCCAGTCGCTACCCGGTGATGGAGGCGCAGTACCGCTGCTTCCCCAACAGCCGAGGAGAGGACGCTCTCGCCTCTAAGGGCCTGCTCTCTCTGAAGGTGCACATGCTAACTCCGTACACAAGATCTCGCCAACAGAAACAATGATGCTGAAATATGTTTCCTTGGTGATTTTTTTTTTTTTGTATGGTGTTAGATTGCTAACTAGCCGTATTGAACATATCCATCTTTTATTAAAGTTGTACGTGAATGTTTTTGTATCCAAACCGAACTAAAAATGACCATTTAAGTTTCTTCGCACTTATGTGTGCATGTTGATAAACGCCAATCAGCTCTAAATTACCATTTACTTCACGTTTATATTTGGCCACGCCCACAGAACTCCATAAAAGGCAAAGAGAGCTGAAAACGTCGAAACGGCGACTAAACGGTGGAAGAGTGCCTCCTTAGCGCGAGGCGTGTGCTAAATCTTCCAGTAACGCAGTTCAGCCACTGCAGTGCATCTAATAACAGCTAGTATTATTGCTTTAAGTTACCTGCAGTAACTCATCAACTGATATACGATCCAGCGAGCTTCCTTATACGGAAATTCAGGAGCAAAATGTAGGATATGAACATTTGTGTATTATTTACGAATGCATTTTTTTTTTCGTATCCAGTTCGATAAATGAGGCGTAAACGTGGTAATGGTTTCTAAAATGGAGCGGTTTTTCTTGCCAGGTACAAACGGGGTTACAGAAGGGGGAGAAGAAAATGGTCGGGTTTTTTAACTGCACTCATCTTCACGCTCCAGAAGGTACGAAATCTTTACGTCTCTCACGTCGTATTTTATCTCAGACATCTCGTTGGAAATGTTTCTGTCTCTGTAGAGCTCGATTTAGTTTTTTTTGTTTTATTTCCTGCTGGTTTTAGGAGATGGAGAGATCCGATGTGAGCAGCTGAGCATGATCACCAAGTGGATCAGCGAGTTCCAGACCGCAGCAGGGCAGCAGGACGAGGTGGTGGTGTTCGACGTGCTGTGTGGAGACTTCAACTTCGACAACTGCTCTCCTGGTACGGCACAAAACAACAAAACAAACAAACAAAAAAAAACGTCCTGACGTCCTGTAAATGTCGTCTTTTTTCATGTCATTATTTTTTTAATAAATACAGTAAATACACAACATTATTTCAGTATTTACATTTTAATCTGTATCATTATTTTATTATTCTAAAATGATTTTCTTTTATTTTTCATTTTATTGTATCTTTCTCTTTATTTATTTTATTTATTTATTTATTTCATTTCTTCTTTTTTTTAATTGGATCTTTATTATTTAAAAAATCTTTCAATATTTTTTCATTTACATTGCATTTTATTCTGTATTCGTATATTTATAAATCTCTTTATATCTTTATTTTATTATTTTAAAATTTAAAAAAATACTCTTCTTCTTCTTTATAGTTCATTTTATTCTATTAAATTCCTTAATTTTTTTAAAATTACATTTTCTTCTGTAGATGTGTATTTTTTATATTTGTTTATGTTTATCTTTTATCTTTATTTTAATTGTTTTATTCTAAAAAATTGCTCGTTTTTAATCAATATTTCATTTTATTCTGTTTTTGCGTATTTTTATCTATTTATGCTCATCTTTTCTTTACCTTTATTTTTATTAAATATAGATAGATAGATAGATAGATAGATAGATAGATAGATAGATAGATAGATCTTAGCTAATTGTTGAATAGTTCTTTGAATTTTTTTCGTTTAATTTAATTTTTATTTTATATTTGTGCATGTTTAAAAAATATTCTTACACTCATTTTGTCTTTATTTTTCTTCAAATCTCTTTCTAATTTTTTTACTTCATTTTGTTTTCGTTCATTTATATTTTGTTTTATTCTGTGTTTCTTTGCTAATCTGCTTATTTTTAATCACTTATTTATTTATTTTTTTACTTAATTGCACACCACAGCGGCGCATGAAGCGTAATTACAGTAATTACTAACTCTAGACGCTAACGACCTTTATGACTGTGTAACTAACACGAGAAGCGTTATTGTGATTATCGCTGTCACAGTAAATCACACAATCGTCCGTGACGCTTCATAATAAGACATGACAGGTCTTAGGTGAGATGTTATAAAGATATGAAGAGATTTTATAAGAAAATATTCCGTTATAAAGTGTTATATGCAGTGATACGGTTCACGGCACAGGGCTAGTGATTGGTTACAAGTAAACAAAGAACTTCATACTTATTGGTCAGATAAGATAAGAGCACCATGGATTATCCTAAAAGATTACATAGTTAACAGGAAATGACCTCAGGTCTGAGGCAGGCGCTGCCGAGAGCTACTTCATCCTGACCTTGAGTCTTAAATCACAACATCAGGTGTCTTAAATCATCATCAGGGAGTGAGCCTCTCTCTACGCCTTCAGCCAGACCTTCAAGGACATCTTCCTGTTATCTCACACAGCAAGTCGAAATATAATGAGCAGATGCGCTAGACTTCGTGGCACCCACATAAGCGTTGCACCTACGGAGTGTAATGAAGGATTAACTAATAATAATAATAAAGAAATAACTAATAGATAAAGGATTAGCTAATTAATGAAAGTGTGAAATTAAATCATGTTCCTTAGATCATTGACATTAGTGCAGTAATGACGTGCTCATTAAGGACACTTGTTGTATTAAATGATGTACATTAAATATGTTATATTAAATAACATAAATATGTCGTATTAAATAGCGTACAAGCAGAATAACAGTTTTTTTTTTTTCCGTTTCTTGTCTTTTGTGTGTGCAGATGACGATCTGGAGCAGAAACACACTCTGTTTAATGACTACATGGATCCGTGCAGAGCCGCAGCGGGCCGAGAGAAACCCTGGGCTATAGGTACACACCTCACACACACACACACACACACACACACACACACACACACACACACACACACCTCACACACACACACACACACCTCACACAGACCGCTTATGACGAGGAAAGTCTGATTGGTCAGAAGGTGTTGATTCATTTTCTATAACAGCAGCTCTGACAGAAGTGCAGCTGCACATCTCAGGTTTATATTAATATTAATGTTAATATTAATGTTAATGCGCTCGTCCTGACACGTTATCGTTTCTATAGTAACAGCTCGTTCATAATGGTTGATACGGTGAAGCTTTCTGTAAGGAGAAATGTGTTTATGTAGCATTTCTGGAAGGAGTCTCCAGTGTCAGCGCTTTGTAACAGTCGGAGGTAAAGCTTCGAGTTTTCCGAACATTTTCAGGACAGAGGAGTTTACGCTTCTACAACATTAAACGTAACTATAAACGAATAAAAAGGACGAAGCGTCGTTGGTAAATTTCTGTGGTGTAAGAGGAATAAAGCACTCTGTGTGTGTGGTGCTGTTAGAGTTAAATAATCAGTGACGGTGTGGTGTGAAGAAGCGGAGTCACTGCTTCGTCCCTGAGTGGTTTATTCCTCTTACACCACAGCAACTGACCGTTTTTTATTTATCAATGAACAATATGTCATACTTTTTGTCCATTTATAGTTATATTTGTGATGTAATAGTAGCTAGTACCCAATCAGATCCAGTTAATTTGGTGTTAATTTTCAAGGGGTTTTGTTTTTGATTATTTTTTTTCACTCCTCAGGCACTCTGTTACAGCAGCCTGCATTATACGATGAGGACGTGAACACTCCAGATAACCTGCAGAGGTAAACCTCACTTACTTTAATCAATCAATCAATCAATCAATCATTTAATTAATTAAACACTTTTGTAATTAATTAATTAAACACTTTTTTTACCAGAAAGAATAAATCTGCTTCGGTTATAAATGAGCTTTCCCTGATTATGAACGATTATTACATGGCTACATGATGGTACTTTTTTAAACTATAAATAAATAAAACTGCTTTATAATAAAACAGGGAAGTTTGTTAAAGGCTAAGATTTAAAATATCTAACAACGTGAACGCAGTCAGCTCCAGAATTATTGGCACCCTTGGTAAAGATTTAAAGAGTTAAAAAAAAAAAAAAAAGTATGAAAAAATGTCACGCTGTAAATATGAGTGAAATCTAACCTTTAACTGATGTAAATTTTTCTAAGAAAATAAGCAAATTTCCAACAAGAACGGATTTATCATAATTATTGGCACCCTCACGTTTAGTACTTTATACTGCGCCACCGCCCTTCGCTAACATAACAGAGCTTCTCCTGCTGGTTGAGGTCGGAGAATACAGAGCGAGGAATCTGAGAGGGTTCCTCAGTACAGATCCTCTCTAGATCCTCCAGAGTTCTGAGTCCTCTCTCTTGACCACGCCTCTTCTCCTCTCTCAATGAGGAGATTAAGCGTAAATTAACCACGAAGACACCCCCTCAATAACCTTTATTAAACCCTTTACCAAGGGTGCCAACAATTTTGGAGCCTGTAACAAATGCCAAAGATTTGGAACTGGAAATGTTTACATATAAAGAGACTTAACTGTTTTTTGTTTAGTAGGTTGATTTGATTATATTTATAGTTTATATTTGATTATAAGTATAATGTAAGTGATGTTTCTGTGAAAGAGTTTAAGTGCTGAAATTAAAAAAATAAACATTTTAAGGCTTAGTAGTTTTTAAAGAAAATTATATCAGATGGGTCTCGGTATCGGCTGATACTTAAAGCTTTCAGTATCGCAAAGGAAAAGTGGTATTGTTCTGTCTCTACGTTTCAAATTTTCTGCAGGACTCTGGAAAATGAAGAGTTGCGTAAACTGTACCTGGCGCCCCCCATACCCCGGGGCGACACCCCTCTGGTGTACCCCGAACCCGGGGAGGCCTGGGTGGGCCGCCGCATCGACTACCTCCTCTACAGAGAGAGCACTCTGACTGAGCGCTGGCACACGGTGAGACGCCGCAGAGCTCAAACCTCACTTCTGTCCTGCC
The DNA here is from genome assembly GCA_022985145.1 of Pangasius djambal. NCBI lineage: Eukaryota > Metazoa > Chordata > Actinopteri > Siluriformes > Pangasiidae > Pangasius > Pangasius djambal. Next base: position 998,947 of record CM040996.1, on the reverse strand, counting down.
ATGTTCTGAGAAAAAAGTCGCAGTGTTTAAACAATAAAGTTGCAATATATCAAGAACAATGCTGCAATATTTTGAGAAAAGAATCGTAATATTTTGAGGAAGAGAAGTCATAATATTTAGAGAATAAATGTCAGAATATTTTGAGAAAACAAGTCGTAATATTATGACAGAATTGTTCAATTATATTTTATCTGTATAGTGCTATTAACAATGGTGCAATCAGAGCAACGAAAATAAAGAAATACGTTATTTTTAAATAAAGAAATAATGAATCTTTTGCTGCATCTACACCACATTATTATTATTATTAGTAGTAGTAGTAGTAGAATTAGAAACGACTGTGCAGGACATCGTGTGTATTTAGAAGAAAGAGCTGCACACACACACACACACACACACACACTTGGAGGAAGTTGTCTTTTGTTGAAGGAGAAGTCGCAGGTTCTCCTTCACGGCTGTCGCTGGTATTTTCACTTTATTCTCAAAATATTGCAGCTTTTTGCTTCTAATATTATGACTTTTTTGTTGAAACATTGTGAATTATTTCCCTCCAAACATTACAGCTTTATTTCTGGTAATAAAGTGCCTTATTTCCTTATTGTGTTTGTTGCGTTTCTTTTCCCTCCTGTATGTTTGTCTCCGCTGTGCACGAGGGAAATCTGCTCTCCGACGCCTACAGAGCAGAAAAAACGGCTCCGAATTTTTAACCTGACGGCGTTAAATGCTTATTTATGGAATAAAACAGTGTGTGTGTTGTGCTGTTGTGGTAAAATAATCAGTGATGTAGCGGATGATGAAGCAGGGTTCCTGTTACCACCATAACGTTGTTTATTTTCCTGTAACAGCGCGTCCTGCAGTGTTCTATTCCTCTTATACTACAGCAACTTGCCAGCAATTGCAATTTCGTTATTTATTAACGAACAGCATGTAGTTTTTATCTGTTTATAGCTACAAGTTAGCTCCTGTTCTCACTTACGTTATAGCAGCTATAAACAGTCATTCCCTCATCAGCCTCTCTTTTCTCTCTCTCTCTCGAAGTAAAAAAAAAAACCGCAGCTTGTCATGTTACCGAGAAAACGCAAAGAAGCGTAAACAGAAAACCTAAAGTTACCTCTGACACTGGAGACTCCTTCCGTCAAAGTACACGCACACGTCCGTGTCAATGAACTGTTACTATAGAAACGTAGGGGAAAAAAATAACACGACGTTTGAACAGCTAGTTTATGTATGGATTATAGATTATAGATTATATGTGGATTATAGATTATAGATTATATGTGGATTATAGATTATATGTGGATTATAGATTATATGTGGATTATAGATTATAGATTATATGTGGATTATAGATTATAGATTATATGTGGATTATAGATTATAGATTATATGTGGATTATAGATTATATGTGGATTATAGATTATATGTGGATTATAGATTATAGATTATATGTGGATTATAGATTATAGATTATATGTGGATTATAGATTATAGATTATATGTGGATTATAGATTATATGTGGATTATAGATTATAGATTATATGTGGATTATAGATTATATGTGGATTATAGATTATAGATTATATGTGGATTATAGATTATATGTGGATTATAGATTATAGATTATATGTGGATTATAGATTATATGTGGATTATAGATTATAGATTATATGTGGATTATAGATTATATGTGGATTATGTATGGTTAATATACAACGTATACACAGATAATATACAGATATATAAAGATCAACTAGGATGTATATAATGATATAGAGATAATACAGAGTAAACAGTGTGGAACAGAGCTGCAGGATGATTCCAGCAGTAAAACATCAGTGATGTAACGGTGTGGTGTAGAGTTCAGCAGCAGGGTGAGGGCTGTGGAGAAGAAGCTGGTCCTGAACCTGCTCGTTCTGGTGAAGATGTTCCTGTATCTGCTCCTGGATGGAAGGAGGTTGAACAGTGTGTGATTGGGATGGGAGGAGTTCCTGATGATGTTGCACGCTCTACACAGACGTCTCCTGTGTGAAGATGTTCCTGTATCTGCTCCTGGATGGATGGGAGGAGTCCCTGATGATGTTGCACGCTCTACACAGACGTCTCCTGTGTGAAGGTGTTCCTGTGTCTGCTCCTGGATGGATGGGAGGAGTTCCTGACGATCTTGCGTGTTCTACACAGATATCTCCTGAGGTTTCAGACGTTCATGGCTGGTAGTTTGGGCCCTGATGATGTGTTGGGTGGGTTTCACCACCCTGCGCAGCGCTTTTCTTTCAGACACCGTGGAAACGGTGACGGAGTGAGACAGCAGGTCATTGCGTTTCTAGGAGAGAAAAAAAAAAGTGAGTTTCATCGAATCTGATCTTCATGTTTGTTTTTCTTTTCTTCTGTTCATCTTTCAGGAGGTTGAAGAGTTTACCTACGTGACCCAGCTGGCTACTTTAACGGATCACGTCCCCGTCGGCCTGAGACTCAGCGTCACACTCGACTCATCAGGCTCTTGAGCTGGAACACACACACACACACACACACACACACACACAGCGCTTCAGACCTGCTGCTGTTACAGGCAGGAGAATAAAATAAACTGCAGCTGAAATGCAGAAGCCTGTGCTGTGCCAATGTTTTACATATCAGGAGCTAAATCCTGATTTATCTGTGATTTGTATCGCAATATTTTATCGGGGTGAGAGTTCTGTCACTTCTGATCTAACGAAGACACGTCTATGGTTTGGGGTTCATATATAATCATTAGATGATGTGAAATTCAATTTAAATTTTGCACTCCTGCAGTATGGATTGTACTGAAGTCGTCACCTCCTGCATGGTTTAGGATCCACTGAGAGGCTCCGACCTCCCCGGCAATAAACAACGACCTTTTCTTACTTTTGTTTTTATTTTTTATTTTTTTTCATGCACACACACACAGATATTTCATGTAATCTATTTTAATAAAAAAAAAAATGACACTTTTCAAACGTGCGCTGATGATTTCATTTCTATCAAAAAACATTTGAGTTATTGATTCATTTGTAAACAAAGTTATAAATGAGGACAAGAAATAAAAAAAGACATAAAACAAGCAGAAATTTTGTATTTTTGATCAAAGATTTTTTTTTAATGCAGTTATTAAAGCTCTGATGAAAACGCATTTGATGACAACAAACAAAAAAACTCTATAGAATTATCTATAAACATGAACGGAGCTAAAAAAAAAAAACCTTTCAGTAGTTTTATATTTTGTACGAAGATGAAGTATTAAAAATAAGCCTGTTCGCTCTGAAGTGCACTATTTTGTAAATTTTATACTCATTTCTTAAAGCATGGTGAAAAAAGCTTTTCTTTAACCCTAGGATATTTAATTTAGTAAAAAGCAAAATAAATAAAACAGAGTATTATATATAAATGAACATGAAAGTATATTTTGACACATTCTAAAGTAAAATAAGACGTTAATACACTTAGATCTTGATCTGCTTTTTTAAAGTTGTTTTTTTATATTAATAATCTGTGTTTTAATGAAAAAGCAGAACTTGCTTGTTTGCTTTTTTCTTTTTTTGCATTAATATAAAAATATACAACATAGATCCATTCATTATACCAAGTCACCATTAACATTAACATTAACATTAACTTCGCACTGAAAAAGATAAAAGAGAAATGAAAACAAAGCCAAAGAAGAAAAAGATTTAGACAAAAAATTTCAAATAAAGTTCATGAATTCAGGCTCTTTTTTGCTTTTTTTTTTATTTGTAGGTGTTTGGAAAAAAATTATATATTGTTTGGCTTCATTAAAGAATGTCAATACATCAATACAGGCTTAGATTATTATTTACGTTTATAAATAAAATAATTAAATTACTGACAATTATTGATTGTTCTTCCTGTTGCAGAGCCACTAAAGTTAAACACAGACTCAAGTAGACAAAGACTAAAATCTGACTCGGTTTGGTTTATAATGTGTGTGTGTGTGTGTGTGTGTGTTTACAGTGCTAAAAAAGAACTTTTGTTTGTGTTTTGTGACTTTTATTGTAAAATCACCAACATCCGGTTTCCGGTTAGACGCTCATAACAAAGATGGCGGCCTCGGGGGAAGAAGAGGGAGTATATTTCGTGGTAAACAACATTCCTGTAAAATTTCGCTCTGCCGATCTGAGAAATTATTTCAGCCAGTTTATAGAAAGCGGAGGATTTTTGTGTTTTCATTACCGACACAGACCGGAAGTGAGGATAAACCCAGCGGAAGCAGAAAAGGCTCAGAGAGGAGAGGAGGATGAGGAGGGTGAGGGTGAGGAAGGAGAGAGAAAGAGCAAGAGCGAGGTTAAAGCTGAAGCTTCGTGTTGCTGTGTGCTGTCTGTGAAGAGAAGAGAAGCGGAGCGCTTTGTGAAGATGTACAGCGGAAATCAGTGGATCGACTCGGGGGGAAACTGGCTGGTGAAGCGGTGTCTGATCCGGAGGATTAAAGTGTCCGATCACAGCGGTGAGTCTCAGTCCGAGTCTGTGACTCTGTCTCTTTCCATTAAAGGTGCAATCTGTGAGTTTAAGACCTGCTTCTCACCCTGTAATAATCAATCAGTTCCCAACATCGCTTTAAGAAACTCTGACTCACCAGATGGACATTTAATTACACCTCCTAGTTTTCTTCACTTCAGCTTTCTAATTGTGTTTTTTCCGGCCCGGAATCTAACATTGTAAAAATAAAACTATACAAATTTCTAAAAGAAATGTTTTTAAGAAAGAATAAAAAAAATTGAACTGTAGTATATTGTAGTAAAAGTAATTTTTATGTTAAACTGATTTTATATATATATATATATATATATTTTATTTGTAACCTTAGCCAATATATAGCTGCTTTGTGTGTATATATTTCTGCGTATAGATACTGTTGATTTTTTTGTGTGTGACATCACTTCCTGTGACTTATTGCACAAAAATAGCAACAATTTAGGAGTTTTTTTTAGTAAACTTAAAAAAATAAAGTTGATGTTAAAAAGTGATTTTTTTTAATGAATCGTTGCAGCTCGTAAGCACAAAAATGTTTTCATTTGCGAGACGAAGCTGCTTCTGTAAGTGACGTGATGTGACGTGACATGACGTGACGCCGTGTCGCTGCTTTTCCCTGCGCAGATCCGGACGCTTTTCCGTATAAGACGAAGGCGGAGCTGAGGCGTCCCACGGCGCACACGGAGCATTTCACTGAAGCCGACCTGCGCGCCCTGCCCGAGCTGACTCCGCCCGCTCTCATGCCCGCCGGTAACGTCGGCACTCCGGTCAGCGTGTTCCTGCGGCTCATCCAGTCCTGCCGCTTTCCTCCGCGCCTCATCCGCAAACTCGGCCTCACCTTCCCCAAGACGGGGTCGCACCGTCGCTACGGCAACGTCCCCTATCAGTACAACACGGCCGTGGTGGCGGCGAGCGAGGAGAGCGTGTTCACTGCGGGAGGGGTGGAAATCTGCGGGCCGGGGGGCGTCGCTCCGCCGAAGAGCGCCGAGAAACAGAGAGACGGGACGCACGGGAACGAGGACCGGCCAATCAGAGCGGACCGTCCGGCGGAGAGCGAGGAGGAGGAGGAGGAGGAG
>CM040996.1:959647-972744 GCA_022985145.1 Pangasius djambal | reverse complement strand
TGTGTGTGTGTGTGTGTGTGTGTGTGTGTGTGCTGGAACAGGACCACTTTAGTGTGGAATGTAGAAGGGCGTAGCGCGGAGTAGAGGTGTGCAGGACTGGGTTTCATTATTCCAGTCCTGCAGGAATTCTGACCATAAAGCAAGAAAGAAACAAGGGGGAAAAGGAAAGAAAAGAAGGGAGAGAAAGACAGAAAGAAAGAAGGGGAAAAGGAAAGAGTGAAAAGAAAGAAGGAAGTAGGGAGAAAATGCGAAAGGAAGAATGAAAGAACAAAAACAAGAATGAATGAAGGAAAGGATAATGAATGAAAAAGAAAGAAAGAATAAATAACAGAAACAATGAATGAAGGAACAAATGATAGCTTGAAGGAAGGGAAGAAAGAAGGAAAGATTTGTGAAGAGTTTTGGATTAAAGCAGGAGGAGAAACTTTGTGACTAGAAGAGAACTTTAGTGCTTTACTTTATTCAGCGTTTATAAACGGCGTGTTTCCGATGGGCGCGGTTACCGTGGCGATGTCTGCGCCCTCTATCTTTATCTCCATCTGATATATTTCCATATCGATCCCACGGTCTCTTCTATCAGACCGAGTCGTATGTAATAAATAAACTTCCTCATGAGCGCTGACACGTCGACCTGAATGCATGAAGGGAAATAAAACCGGGAGATAACGCAGTCGCACCTGCGCTGCGAGAGTGCTGATGTCATAACGGCGTTATAAAACATGCTGTAATGACTCTAATGATGTGTGTTTATGTTAGGGCGCGCGTGTGTGTGTGTGTTAATGTGTGTGTTTGTGTGCATTAGATGCCCGGATGAACTCAGGTGCCGCCCAGTTGGAACACACGAGCCCGATGGCTGCAAGCTGACCTTTGACCTTCGACCACCAGGATGATGTCGGTCAGAGAGCGGCTCCGCCAGAACATCTCGGCCGCCTTCTACCGGCACGGCCTGCTCTGCGCCTCCTACCCTGTTCCCATCATCCTCTTCACCTCCGCCAGCATCCTGGCCTGCTGGTGAGTCACATGACCTCCGTGTCATCACTGGGCCTCATGCTGCGCTCGACCACCCCGAGACACGGTCTCCTCGGCTCCGGGTTCAGCAAGCGGCGCCAAATCAAAATGGCCGCTCAGAGCATCAGCAGTAAACGCAGCAGCACGACTTACCTTTAAAAACCGTCTTGTGTTTAACTGACGCATTCACTCGTTCTAATGAAATACTGGAAAAGTGAGCGAAGGTTTTTATTCAGATTTAAATAAATTAATTAATAAACCGAGCACAGGTGAGAAAGTGTGAGCTAGGTCCTTATAGCTTATAAGCTCCGGTCCCGGTCCGGAAAAGATGGCTCCTTCTGTAGTGAAAAGTGAGAGAGAGGTCCGTAGCGTAAGAGGCCAGAGTCGCCGGCTGAGAGGACGGAGTGTGAGAAAGTGACCCTGAGGGACGAACGACTCTGTCTCCGGCTCAGCTACCAACACAGCCTGCTTTGTGAAGGTACAGTGACCTTAGCGGAGCGTGCAGAGCCGAGGGACACGGACATTGTGACCATCAGGATTCCAGTAGAGAGAGAGAGAGAGAGCGATTGTGTGAGAGCGACGTCCCATCACTCGGCTTTCACGCAGACGTAGACGCTGGAACTTCCAGTTCCTCTTATACCACAACAGTTAAAATGTTTCATTTATTAAAGAACGACACGTCATGCTTGTTCTATCTTTCTATCTATCTATCTATAATTTAATGTTAATGTTTAATGTTGTGGAACTTCCACAAAACAAGTTCGGTTCTGTTCTCTCTTACATTACAGCCGCTATAAACAGTTATTTCCTCACCAGCCTCTCTTTTGTCATTTAAAAAAACACAACAATGTGTAAACTCCTGGGTCCTGAAGACTTTCCTGTAGAACCAGGACTAGCTGAGATCAAGTCATGACCGAGTCTGAGGCTGAGTCAGAGTAAAGACCGAGTCTGAAGGAAAGCGAGTCAGAGTAAAGACCGAGTCTGAAGGAAAGCGAGTCAGAGTAAAGACCGAGTCAGAGTAAAGACTGAGTCTGAAGGAAAGCGAGTCAGAGTACAAGTCTGAAGGAAAGCGAGTCATAGTACAAGTCTGAAGGAAAGCGAGTCATAGTACAAGTCTGAAGGAAAGCGAGTCATAGTACAAGTCTGAAGGAAAGCGAGTCGGAGTAAAGACCGAGTCTGAAGGAAAGCGAGTCGGAGTAAAGACCGAGTCTGAAGGAAAGCGAGTCGGAGTAAAGACCGAGTCTGAAGGAAAGCGAGTCGGAGTAAAGACCGAGTCTGAAGGAAAGCGAGTCAGAGTAAAGACCGAGTCTGAAGGAAAGCGAGTCAGAGTAAAGACCGAGTCTGAAGGAAAGCGAGTCGGAGTAAAGACCGAGTCTGAAGGAAAGCGAGTCGGAGTACAAGTACAAGGCATACAAGTCCTGTGAATGAGCTGTTACTATAGAAACGATAACGAGCGCATTAATATAAACCTGTAATAGAAACCTGCACTACTGCCAGAGCTGCTGTTCTAGAAAACTAATCAACATTCAGCGTTCTCTAAACATTTACCTGCTCTGAATTATGTCAAAGCTCAGCTTCATACCTCGAGTGCTGCTACACCATCTCTCACACACACACACACACACACACACACACATCCCTGAACTGCCTTTAAAGTCGAGTCAGACGTTTGATCTCAGGATCTTGGTGAAATAACACGATGCACAAGTGCAGCACAACACAATACACACACACTGGGGTGTAAACAAACACACCGAGGCTTCAGGTGGATTAAAGCAGCAGTTTAACAAAACAAAAATAATAAACTACAAACGTTTGCTGTCTGAAGTTTCCTGATTTTTGGCCTCAAACTGCCAGGCTAATGTAGCTAACAGTTAATAGCAGTTTGTAGCCCTCGGTTTAGCATGGTGGAATCCGCGTGTCTAAGTCACTCACAAGCCCAGGTTCAGTGTGTTAAAGGAGCAGTCTGGTGTTTTCCAGCGTCCTCTGCTGCCTGTGAAGTGAAGTACAAATAAAATAAACACACTGATGAGATCATTCCTCCGCAAGTGACCTCAAACTGTTTACGGAAAATATTTACATCATGTTTGTATTATGACTTTTTTTAAAAATTTTTTAAAGCAGATTATTTTCCGGGTCAGAAACTCGTAAACAAAAGTTTGAGCTGAATAAAACTAGCCACACCCACTGCGTGGCAATGTTGCAAATCATAATTTTTTCCCAAATGTCTCTTCGAAGCGATGAGATTGTTAGAGGTTTTGAAACACTTTTCAAAATAACAGACTGCACCTTTAAAAAAAAAAAAAAAGAAATTAATCAACTATCCAAATCAAATTGGAAATCGAATTATGTTTCGGACTTCAGGCCACGCCTCCTACCCGAGTCTGACGCTGAGCTAAGGGGAGGAGTTAAGAGTGTCATACTCGCTCTCCTTACATTTTCTTCAGCTTGTTCATAAAGTGTTTGTTGTTTGTAGACGAGAAGCGTACGAATAGCAGATCGACAGTGCTGAGGTGTGTGTGTGTGTGTGTGTGTGTGTGTGTGTGTGTGTGTGTTATGAAGGAATGTAGCTGTGGTGTAGGGGGTCGTTAGAGGTCACATTGAGACTCGACTCGAGTGAAGGAGGGAAGTAGATTATCAGTTAACTATTTATAATGAGAAATAATAATGTCTTTTTATTTATCTAACCCTTTTCTCACACTCAGGGTCACTTTACAGTAGAGAGGAAAGTGTGTGTGTGTGTGTGAGAGAGTAAGAGTGAGAGTGTGAGAGAGTGAGAGAGAGAGTGATAATGGGTGCTGTTGTTGTTCTCTTAGTACAGATATGTAGTAGACCAAGAGTCAGGAATTTCAATCTATGGTACATTGTTCTCTGATTTCTCTCTCTTTCTGTCTGTCTCTCTCTCTCTCTCTCTCTCTCTCTCTCTCTCTCTCTGTCTGTCTGTCTCTCTCTCTCTGTTTCTCTACCTGTGTGTCTTGCTATCTGGCTCCCGCTCTCTGTCTATCTCTCTCTCTTTCTTCCTGTTGTCTCTATCTCTCTTGCTTGCTCTGTTTCTGTCTGTCTTTCTCTCTCTTTCTCTCTCTCTCTCTCTCTCTCTCTCTCTCTCTGTCAGTTACCCGCTGTTGAAGCTGCCCCTGCCGGGGACAGGTCCTGTAGAGTTCACCACCGGGGTGAAGGATTACTCCGTCCCTTACCACGAGCCCCAGAGTGACCCGGGCGAGCGTCCTGATTGGGTAACGCAGGCCAGTTAGATTCTGACCAATCAGAGTTGTATGTTGTAAATTGTTGGATGTGTGTTGTCGATGTTTGAGTGAGCAGCGTGTAAACTCCGCGGCTGTATCGTCGTGTGTCTCTGCAGTATCACGGCGCTCCAGTCGCTTACATCCAGCAGGTGTTGGTGAAGGCGGCCGTGTCTCCGTGGGACAGCAGCTTGGTGCCGGTGGACGTTTTCCGCTCGCCGCTCGGCCGAGTCTTCAGCCTCCTGGAGGAGCTTCGTGACCATGTTTACGCTGACAGGTACAGAACATTCCCCAGTTCTACTTCCTCCTTACATCCTGTCTCGTCTTTCCGCCTTTAATCTGAACTCGTTTGTGTTTCTTTTCCGCTCTACAGAGGTTTGGAGAGTCTGTGTCTCCAGGTGACGGATCTGTTGCCGGGGTTACGGCGCATGCAGTCTGTGCTTCCCGAACACGGCTGCCTGCTGGTTTCCCCCGGCAACTACTGGCAGAACCGGCGGGACGTGTTCGACTCGGATCCGGACATCCTGAAGACCGTCCAGCAGCACGAACCCAAAGGCCTGCACACGTCCGCCACGCTGAAAGGTGACACACAGGAAGTGACATCACAAGCATGGATATTCATTCCAGCTATTTAAGTAATGCTCAGTAATGGAGAATGATCTAATGTGTGTGTGTGTGTGTGTGTGTGTGTGTGTGTGTGTGTGTGTGTTACAGACCTGCTGTTTGGGGTTCCAGGGAAAAGCACAGGCGTCAGTCTGTACAGTAAAAAGCGAGTCGTCACCTACGCCATCACCATCGCCTTCAGCAGTTATGACTCCAGGTTGCCTCTTACGTATTATCTGTAAACCTGAAGCCTCCAGCGCACCTGAACCAGGTGTTCAGTGCTGTGGAATGCTAACTGCACCTGCCTTGTGTATAATTTACGTGTGTGTGTGTGTGTGTGTGTGTGTGTGTGTGTGTGTTCAGGTTTGTAGGCAGCCTGCGTGCCCGTCTGAAGCAGCTCCACCCGTCGGTGAACTGCAGCCTGCGTGAGGATCACATGGTGCACATCCACTTTAAAGAGGAGATCGGCATCGCTGAACTGATCCCCCTCGTCACCACCTACATCATCCTCTTCGCCTACATCTACTTCTCCACCCGTGAGCTCCTCCTCCTGCTCCTCCTCCTTCTCGGCTTTATCACACACTCACGTTGACACACGTCCGTTCAATACGACCTCCAACGCTCTGTTCACGTCAGTTTAATAATAATCAAAATTGCCTGGCTATAGGAAAGAGGTGTGGCCTCTGCATCATCTCTCTCTCTCTCTCTCTCTCTCTCTCTCTCTCACACACACACACACACACACACACACACACACACACACACACACACACACACACACACACAGCACATTCCACACTGTGTGTATAAGATCAGATCACACACATACAGTTCATGTCTTACTCATGACTATAATACAGTGGATTGTGAAAGAGTAACGTACGTGCATGTTGTAATATTCCTCAGCATTCATTCTCTCTCTCTCTCTCTCTCTCTCTCTCTCTCAGGGAAGATCGACATGGTGAGGTCTAAGTGGGGTTTGGCCTTGGCTGCCGTGGTAACAGTGCTCAGCTCTCTGCTCATGTCTGTAGGACTCTGCACTCTGTTTGGCCTCACGCCCACGCTCAACGGAGGGTCAGTCACACACACGCGCACACACACACACACACACACACGATCAATTTATGCATGCGTATAGTAAAGCATGAGATCATTATACACACACACACACACACACACACACTTACTAACCGAGGAGTCCAGAGTGAGATCCCTGATAACAGGAATGATACGTTGATTGTTAATTTTATTTCCGCAAAAAAAAAAAAATTGCCAACTTGTTGACTTCCTGTCTATAAAAACATCGCTTTAGTCGCAGTTCAACTCTGAAATCGTCCTTGTACACTTCATATCTAATCTCACTTAAAAGTCAAACCTCTAGATATTACACTGAAACAAAAAAGTGTGAAGATGAGACGGACATGAGAGAAAATTTTAGCAAATCTGTTTTTTTTTAGTGTGATTTATCTTTTATCTTTAACCTTCCAGTACTGGAGCAGTAGAGTGAAAGTAAAGTAGTTCTGGTTACTTGATCCTTCTCTTTATTTCCTTAATGAATGAAATGATGAATCTGATCAATTTAGAACTTAAACTGTGTATGAAAGTGTTAAACGTTTATCATTCGAATTCAGTTGGAGGGGGAAAAAAAACCTTCAGGAAAAGTATAAAGTAACCGGAACTAGTAGGAAGGTTTGATGAAAACCGTAAAATGGATAAAAACAGTTTTGGTTGTTTGTTTTGTTGTTTTTTTTTTGCCAATGTAATGGCTGCAGTTTTGAATTTTTGTTTTAAAAGATTTTTGACTAAATCCAGCAGCTGACTTCTATTAGAAGTCATTTTGGAGTAAAAAGGTTTTCAGTTCTTTTCTCAGTGCTGAGAAACTTTGTTTTGTTGTTTGTTGTAATCACACACACACACACACACACACACACACACACACAAACACAACAGATACAGTGGTTAGAGATCAGGTTTTTCGAAGCGCTGAAGTTTTCCTTTAGTGTACCGTAATGACTGTAATCCTCGCTGACGCGCTGCTTCACGTTGTGAAATGAGATACGGTTCCTTGTATGTAAGCGACTCGTTAATGTGTAACTGTAAATATCAGCGAGTGTGAAAGCGCGGCGGTGGTTAGTGGGGATTCCCCCGTTGGATGAGGTTCAGGTGGGCGGAGCTTCGCCTCCGTTCACCAATCGGCTCTCGGTCACCGGCGGTCGGTCTGTGGGGTGAGACGGCAGCATCCACTCAAAGATGTAGAGTTTATGAGGTCAGAATACCAGCAACTCTCTATCTCTCTCTCTATCTCTCTCACACACACACACACACACACACACACACACGACTTATTGATCAAAGCTCCATGAAGAGTCCAGTTACGTATCACGTGCCTGCTGATGCCCTACAACATTACAGTTTAACTTTCTGTGTGATATTAAAACAGATTCAGACTTTTACTCAAACACTCTTGTACTTTTTGCGCTTAAAATTTTTTAAAATAATTTGAAGTTAGAGACCTTTGTTCACACCCATGTCACACTTTTTCTAGTGCACGTCTCTTTCTCGTGTCATATTTTATTTTTATTTATATATCAAATTATTGTTTTATGTTTTAAGATTTAAAAAAAAATTATTTGCAATAAAATTAATTAAATGTTAGTAATTTATTTTATTTAATTTATCTTTCATGTATTCAGCACTGACCTTGCAGTTGTTTTTCTCTCAATTGTATTTCTTTTTTCCCTTTTTTTTTTTTTTTTTTTTTTAAAATTTTTTTTTTTTTTTTTTTTTTTTTTTTTTTTTTTTTTTTTTTTTTTTTTTTTTTTTTTTTTTAAAACATTTCTTCTCCTTGCTTGCGTTTAGGGAGATCTTTCCTTACCTCGTGGTCGTGATTGGGATCGAGAACGTTCTGGTCCTCACCAAGTCTGTGGTGTCGACCCCTGTGGACCTGGAGGTCAAACTTCGAATTGCACAAGGTAAATACGACTAATACCAAAATAATAAATTATAAATGCATTTAGAATAATAAATAAAATTATAAATGTTGATAGGACAAGAAACAATTTATATCACTTTCATAAAACGTTTTCCTGGACAGATAGTAATCGGAAAACGAATTAATTGAAGACTGTGTGCACAGTTGTTTTTTTTGTGTGTGTTTGTTTGTTTATAATATGATTTAATAATTTAACAAGGAGCTGAAGTACAAAAAAATTAGAGATGTACAGATCCAACACTGAGTATCAGTATCAGATATCAGCCTAAAATACTCCATCAGAGTTAGATTGGATCTGATGTAATTTCCTATCTAATCTACTGGAGTAGATTAGATAAAATAAAATAAAAAAATGTGTAGTTTAATATTTAAATATTGAGTTACAGTAACTGCGTGGTCGATTAGTGCTATAAACGTACTGATGAGCCTGATATGTATATGATTGTAAAGTGTGTGTAGGGTTGTAAAAGGCGTGTGTGTGTGTGTGTGTGTGTGTGTGTGTGTGTGTGTGTGTGTTTCAGGTCTCAGCAGTGAGAGCTGGTCCATCATGAAGAACATGGCCACTGAACTGGTCATCATCCTGATTGGATACTTCACCTTAGTTCCTGCTATTCAGGTAACACACACACACACTCTCACACTCACACACACACACACACACACACACACACAGACCGGCACTGTAAACATGGGCTTGGTCGTACTTAATCATTAACTAGACAGGGTTGTAAAATTCCTCGATTACAGATAATTATAAAGCCGTGTTGCATTTTACTCGTATGTGTATCGCTTGTAACATTAATAAATACTAAAAAAATGGCCTGATGTAACTACATGCTATGCTCTAGTCCTGTTAACCTGTTAACCTGCTGACCCATCAGAGCAAAATATTTTAAAACTAATATTGATGATCGCAGTTATCCATCAGGTTCATGAAATAAAAAGTTCCTGGTTTGAACACTGGGTGTCGCTGTTGTATGAAAAAAATCATCTAAAATCCGATCAGCTCTTAAAACTCCTCCACTTTGCCTTCTTCGCTGTGTTTAATGAGATTAGTTCGGTTTAATTATTAAACAGAAAACCGAGGCTGTTTTTAATGCCGTTATTTAGTAGTAGTACTAGTAGTAGTAGTAGTAGTAGTAGTAGTACTAGTTTTGTTCCACATCTCCTTTTTCGAATCACATCCTAAGCAGAATTTTCCCGGATCGCTCCCTCGTCGTTTTCTCCTGTTTGTCAGCGAGTTGGTGTTTGACGCAGCTCTCTGCGTTTTCCTCGTGTCGTAGGAGTTCTGTCTGTTCGCTGTCGTGGGTCTCGTCTCCGATTTCTTCCTGCAGATGTTCTTCTTCACCACTGTGCTCTCCATCGACATCCGCCGCATGGAGGTGAGGATCACGCACACTCTTTACTTTTCACAAAGGAAGTGCAGTTTATAACAGACAGAACTGCAACCAGGTAATTCAATAATCAGCAATAATCCTACGGAAACACCTGCACAGGTAACGTCGTGTAGTCCTCCTCCATGACAGGCTGGTTACTGAGGTGGTGCGTCCTGTCAGAAAAGAGAGAGAGAGGGAGGGAGAGAGAGAGAGAGGGAGAATATCCAGTGTGGGTTATTGTCTAAACGTAGATACACAATACCCATAATGCACTTTGCTGCTAGTAGGGAATATGGTGTAGGGCATCGTTTTTTTTTTTGTAGATCACCTAATCAGTAAAATATTTTTAATTTTTCATTTTAAAGCATTGATATTGTCTTTTCTGTTTATAAATTAATTATTTTGGAACAGAGTAGTGCTATTTTTCCATTTTATCACACACAATGTTTTAACTGATTTTGGATCCAATTGATTACTTTTCATTCATATCAAATTTTATTGTAAAAAGTGATAATAGATCCGATTTTTTTTAACCCCACAGGATTCTGTTTTGTTATTTTGGCTACAGAAAAGTGTTAAAAATATATTTTCATAAATCTTTAATGATATAAATGTAAAAGCGTTTTCATACATTTATGCAAATATAGCGTTAAGACCTTTGTTGCGCGTAGCCGTCTTTACACATGCGTGTGCCTTAAATAAATAAGATAAATTATATAATATGAACAGAATATAAAATTAAAATTAAGAATGAAAAATCTTTAATTTCCGCAATTTGAAAAAGAATGAATGTGTGTGTTTTTGGAACAAAAATAATTATAAACTTTTTTGTCCGCTCAGGAAGATTTACTGTTTGTCTCTTTCTCTCTTTGTGTCACACGTGCACACGCACACACACACGCGCACACACACACACACACGCACACACATGCACGCACGCACACACACACGCACACGCATGCACACACGCACACACACACATGCACGCACGCACACACACGCATGCACACGCGCACACTCACACAGCTGGCTGATCTGAATAGGCGTCTTCCAGCTGAGGCGGGGATGCCCCCTCCCAAGCCCGGCCCCTTACGGCAAAGAGAAGCCCCGCCCCCTCCTCGTCCCTCCCCCCACACCATCACGCTTCAGGCCCCGGCGTTTAGGAACCTGCGCTTACCCAAGAGGCTCCGCGTGATCTACTTCCTGGCGCGCACCCGTCTGGCACAACGCATCATCATGGTGAGACGAATCTGCGGAGTTGTCTGTGAAACTAACTCTCCCCGAGCCCACAGTCACTCACTGTAACACTTGTGTGTGCGTGTGTGTGTGTGTGTGTGTGCGCACGCGCGCAGGTCGGCACTGTGATCTGGATCGGGATCCTGGTGTACACCGACCCCGCCGGTCTGAGGACGTACCTGGCCGCTCAGGTGTCGGAACAGAGCCCTTTGGGAGAGGCGGGGCTTCCTCCTCACCTGGGCGTGGCTCCTGTGTTCCCGGGCGGAGACCCAACTAGCACTCTCAATGTACTTCCTGCTCCAGACCCCACCCCTCTGCCCGAGAACCAATCGCAGGGAGCGGATGCCCCAGGTCCCGCCCCAGGTCCCGCCCCGTTGGTCAGCCCGCAGATCACGTGGGGTTCGGAGGACGAGGAGGTGTGGAGGCGTCTGTCGTTCCGATACTGGCCCTCGCTCTTCGGCTACTATAACATCACACTGGCTAAGAGGTGTGTGTGTGAGTGTGTGTGTGAGTGTGAGTGTGTGTGTGAGTGTGTGTGTGAGTGTGTGAGTGTGTGAGTGAGTGTGTGAGTGAGTGAGTGTGTGAGTGAGTGTGTGAGTGAGTGTGTGAGTGAGTGTGTGAGTGAGTGTGTGAGTGAGTGTGTGAGTGAGTGTGTGAGTGAGTGTGTGTGAGTGTGAGTGTGTGTGAGTGTGAGTGTGTGTGTGTGAGAGTGTGAGTGTGTGTGAGTGTGTGTGAGTGTGTGTGAGTGTGTGTGAGTGTGTGAGTGTGTGAGTGTGTGAGTGTGAGTGAGTGTGTGTGAGTGAGAGTGTGTGTGAGTCTCAATATCCAGCGTAAAACAGTCACCTGTTAACACAAGAGCGCGCGCGTGTGTGTGTGTGTGTGTGTGTGTGTGTGTACACGCAGGTATATCAGCATCCTGCCCGTCATCCCCGTCACGCTGCACCTGAGCCCTCAGGAAGCCATCGAGACGCGACACCCTCAGGATACCCAGCATGCACCACGGGTCAGCGCCAGAGCCGCGCAGCTCCAAACCGACCTCACGCTGTACAAGTCAGTGTCTCATCACGGCGATCAGCTGTCGCTGTACAAATCTGTCACAATTTATTTATTCGTTTATTCCTATAATATCAAAATTACATTGTTGAAGAAAAAAATACATAATTAGATTTTTTAAAAAAAAGTGAAATACAGTTTCATTGTTTATTTCCTTATTTTCAATAATTTTTTTTTTTATTTGACAAATGGATCAGTTGGACATGTAACAGTATTTTTAAAATTATTTTCTATAATCCATGAAAAAAAATCTTTACTGAAAATAAGGAAATGAACGAAAAGATGACGTCGTGTTTCAGAATAATTCCGTTTTTTAACATCTGATTATGCTTTTTATTTTTGAACAGTTCATGCACTCGTGTTTATACGACTGTACTTGAGTATTTGATGATATAGAAATAATCAGATGAATAAATGCAGTAACATACAAGTTGTGAATAAATAAATAATAGCCATCTAATTATTAATTTAAATTTAATTAGTTCAGTTTTCAAAATGTGTTCTATGAAAAATAAAATAAATGTGTAAGTTAAGTAATAATAGTAATAATTCAATAATAATAACTAATAAATTAAAAATTGTGTAATTATGGTTTATTGCATTATTATGATTTTAAAAAGGACATTTTGAAAACCAGTTATAATTAAATTAAAAATAACTACACGATTGAAGAAATAAATAAATAAGTGATATTTTATTTCATAATAATATTTAATAGTTTGACTCGTACATATTATTATGTACTTATATGTGGTTATTTCAGTTTTTTTAAAAATTATTATTCCTTTTTTTGGCGCGAAGTCACGTGACCGCGTGTGAAAACGGTACGCGCTTAACATATAGATGATGTTTATTTTTAATTATTTAGTACAGCAGTGTGCAGATACACTTGTGCTGAGTCCACGGCTTAAATCTCTGTGTTTTACATTTCTTTCAGATTATTTGTACGATTATTAAAATTAAAAAATGGACTATTGCACCAGTAAGCACATGTGCAGATGTTTCTTAATTATGGAATTTCCAGCTTGTTATTTTTAAGTCTGTAACGGTTTCTATTCAGTGACTTGTTGATGAGGTCAGCGTTTTTTTTATTTTTTTTTAAATTTTATTCTGTCCTTCTTCCCGTTGCCCAAATCGATGATGGTGAAGTGCGAGGTGGATGTGGTAGACCACTTACAGTGAAACCGTTTATGAGAGACTGGAAGTCAGATATACTTTCGCTAACAGTATGAGTGGGAAGAAAAAAATCGCTTTAGTGGCCAAAACCTGTTAAAAAAAAAAAAAAAAAAAAAAAGAGGAACTCATCTGCTGGAAATTTAGGTTTCTGAAAATAAATCCTCCAGAAATGAAATGTTAGCAGCACAACACGGCATGACAACTTCCTTTATTGTTGGGCCACTAATAAAACAGACTACTGGGAGAATCCAGATCTCAAATGTATGAGATCATTTTTAAAAAAATATTCTATAAAGTTCACTTTTCACAGAAAAACCACAAGTTCATTGGTGAAATCTGTTTTTTGGAAGAATGAGTCTGCAAGAGTTTGTGAAATAAATGATGCTGTAAGACAGTGTGTGGTCTCATTGTGTG
>CM040996.1:934461-954461 GCA_022985145.1 Pangasius djambal | reverse complement strand
CTGTTACGCAAAATGTAGTCGCGCCGAAGCTGTTGAATTCCGGATCCTGATTGGATCCAGAGCAGCTCTGACAAATTTACATTAACACGCTCACTCTATCGCATTGTCGTTTCTATAGTAACCTCGTACACCACTTAGCGTTTCCGCTTCCTGTAAGGAGAAATGTGTGCGTGTAAATAACGTTTATGGAAGGAGTCTCCAGTGTCAGAACTTTGTAACAATCATTTAGTTTTATTTAAAACTATTTGATTAATTAAAATTGGAATCGTTGTGAAGTTGCTGTGGTGCAAGAGGAATAAAACTCTCCAGAACGTGCTTCAGGGTGGTAACCGTAGCGCCGCTTCTCACTCCACGCCGTCACTGAGCGCGTCTCGGCTGATCGACTACATTTGGTGTAAATTTTTGGCTGAATTATTCCATTAACCGCTCCGTTATTATTATTATTGTTGTTGTTGTTATCAGCCATGTGAGCGTGTGAGAGATACGAAGCGCGGGTGTAAGCTTGACCCCCAGCTGTGTTTTTCTCGTGTTTCCCCCGCAGGAAGTGGGCTGTGGCGCCAGTCTGGCCGTGATTTCCGAGAGTTTATTAGTGACCGGAGGTAACGGCTGCGTGTCGTTCTGGGACCTGAACTACGGGGACCTGCTGCAGACGGTGTATCTGGGTCAGAACAGCGAGGGGCAGCACGTACGGCAGCTCCTCGTGCTGGAAAACGCCGCCATCGTGTGTGACTTTGGCAGCGAGCTCAGCCTCGTCTACGTGCCCTCTGTACTGGAGAAGCTGGACTAGACTCACACACACACACACGCACAGAAGTTTAGAAGTGTGTTTGTGATATGATGGACCGTCGTCTCTGCTTGGGCTTTTACTTCCTGTTTCTTTCAGGAAAAGCAGGAAGTGGAGGTTTGGACAGAAATTGTGTAAAAAAAAATACACAATGATTTGAAAGATGAGAGAGAGACAGAGAGAGAGAGACAGTGAAAGAGTTTTAAAGCTCTGGGGATTTTTTTTTTTAATAACATGCCAGTAGTGGGACAGAAATAGGGCATGGTGTGTGTGTGTGTGTGTGTGTATGAGTGAGTGTGAGTTTGTGCTTTTTTTTTTTTTTCTAATGGAAGACTGGACTTTAAGAGCTTTTTTTATATTTTTTGCTAGAAAAAGACTCAAAAAAATCAAATCGCAATGTATTTTGTACTCGTGGGGTGAACGGGATGCTGAACATCGCTGCCTGAAGAAAGAGGTGTGTGTGTGTGTGTGTGTGTTTGTTTTTAAGAGCGAGTGGGGGGGTGGGTGGAGAAGTAGAAGTTTACATAGAGAATAACTGCTGATGAGGGTGTGTGTGTGTGTGTGTGTGAGAGAGAGAGAGAGAGAGAGATTGTTCCTAAGGCTTACTGTAATCAGATGAACCTGTAAAGGAGGTGTGTTGAGCGAGTGTTGAGGGAGACGTGTCACTTTTTAATATTTAAAAAAAATTCCATTATTTATTAGTGATAAATTCTAACCGTTTGTACGAAAATGCTAAACTCTCATTTATTATTGTCGGGTCTTTAACGTGTAAAAGCGCTGACTAATTTAACGTTTAATTATATAATAGTATTCTGGACAGTGAGGGTCTGCTTTCTTTCATTGTAAAATGAGTTTTTCTTTCTCCGGTTGTTTGGACGGGAGAGAAATGACGGCACTGCTACTGAACTGATCACACATCGGGGTGTAAACCTCAGGCTTCAACACGAGATATATATATGATATGACATTATTCCGATTCCTGACACAACGATCCGACATTTTTGATGATTCCACCGAATCCGCTACGATATGATACAATACGATTCGATTTAGCAGCCTCCGGTCGACGATGTGTGACGAAATTTACAGCTAATTGTAAAATAATGATGACGTAGAGAAAGACTACTGTATTATTTTATACACACCGGTTGTTTGTCCTTTTTCCGATGATGATCAGATTAAGATTGTTGCATTGATTGTTTCCAGATCATCCGATCGTTACGCACCTGCTACGACCTGAAAGCCCGGATTCGTAACCCGATTTATCCGCCCCAAGTTTTGTCTAAAAAGAACTGACTTTACCTCCGTAGAGAAAGAGTGTTCTGCTGCCAACAGTACGCCGTTTAACTCATTATCAGTTCACACCGTCGTTCTTGGCGCATCAGCTTTCATTCATCTGGCAGAGTTTGTCATAAAACGCCACCGTGAACATAGTGTTGAAAACCGATTTCTCGGTCTTCATGTTTTTTTAAAATGTTTTTTGTTTGTTTGTCGTTGAAATGCAACTCCACGAGCAGCTCGCACCGCAGTCGGAGCTTAGGGATGTGCCGATAATCAGTTCCACAGTACATCATGAGACGATCTTACCAACGTGGGCTCTACAGGAGGATCGAACCCGACCTTCTCACCACAGCCCAGGTTTGATTACGCTAAAGATGAAGTGCAGTCCTGAACATCTACCCTGGGGTTCAAGCAGATAATCACACACGGTTCCTTTAAAAACACTACGCAAAGAGAAGTCAGTCAGCGTCTGACTGAAGACCAGAAAATGCTCCGTGTAATCAATGGGTTTGTTTTTCTCTAAACGAATCATTTTTTTAAAGCCTCCTTTCATATTTCGACGTTCGACCGAATTGTAACATGCACTGCACTCACACCCTTAATGCTGAGTAGAAACGCACAAAACAGCACAGATATGTTAAATTATTAGCAATATGAATGTAAATATTAGTGTGTTGCTGCGTGGAGAGATTTAGTTTTGTGTGTGTGTGTGTGTGTGTGTGTGTGTGTGCGTGCGCGTGTGTGTGTGTGTGTGTGTGTGCAGTTAGTTTCCAAAGCTGTGTAGTTTGTTTGGTAGAAATGTGAATAATTTTTTTTTTGATATTTCCTTTTTGTGTGTGTTTTTAGATGAGTTGAGAATGACAGTAGCACAGATACTGGGGTTATTAGAGAGGATGATGATGGAGATGATGATGATGATGAGCTCTGAAGATATGCGAGACGGTTTGTTTCATTAAGTAGGGTTAGGCTGCTTTCACACTTGATGTCATTGTACTTTTCTGAAATGTTCAACTTTTTAAAAATTTTTTAGAAGCTTCGCTATGACCAAAAAAAATTATTCTAAAATCAGCTGAATTCCACATGCCTTTTTTTTTTTTTTTTTATTAAGGTAAAACATGCACTGGTGGTTGAGAAAAAACTCCAAGTGTGAAAGCAGCCATCATGATGTGTGTTGAGCATTTAAGCTTTAGAAAGTTCATCTGTGAAATGCACCTTCCATTCCAAGTTTGGGTTCTTCAGTCAAAAACTGGGGCTAATATCACAGATTATTATTTTTTTTTTTTTACTGCCTGTTCCAAAACAGGAACCAATCTTGCGGTTCTGGTTAATTTTCCATTAACTTAAGGAACAACAGTGACTGACTGTTGAAGTGACTGCATCATCATTACAACCACGATAACGCACTTAAGTTCAGCGTGGTGATTAAATGTTGGTTCTTTGGTTCAGAAGTTCAGATCAGCTGTAGCTAAATAACCGCTGTATCGTTTCACAGAAGAAGGAGTTTTACATTTCCACCGGAAACAGCAGCACCAACAACAAACCAGACTGTTCTGGTCTCTCTTGTGTGCTGGCTCCTTTAGTACCGGACAAGTGGAGGAAAAGATTTGATGGAAAAAGCACTGATCCACTTTTCTGGTGCTAAAGGCTCCACTTTGTGCAGTGGATAAAGGCATGCGGATTAAATAAGGCCGTTAATTAAGGGTGGGCGACGTGACGATATGCAAGATACAATCTTCCGACCGACTGCGCGTTTCACATACAGGGCTGTGTGCAGGGCCTGAAAATCTGGTAAAGTACAGAATTTGATTTCCAAATCTGGAAAAATCGGAAAGTTAGAAAACAGATGATGCTCAAGTTAGATCCAAGATACCAGTAAGGGTCTACATCACTTATCCTTAGACATTCCCTTATTTTCAGCTTCTAAAGAATGTGAAACCTCGATGTGAATAGTCTGAATTTAAAAAAAAAAAAAAGTTTGGAAAAGATCAGGATTTTTCACGGAAATTTCAGGAACTTCACTAGAGACAAATGAAATCCCATTAAACCCAGTGGTGTCCGACTGTCTAATAAAAATTGCACGTTTCTGAGCAAACAACAGTAGTATACTTGTGTAAAACCAATTGAACATTGTGTCATGAAAATGATTTTTGCCATTCCTGGCAGTGAGGGGGTTTCCAGAAAGAGATGCTTGGAAATTTCATACACCCTTTAATCAGATTAACCTGCCCACTATTTAAAAAAAATAATCAGAGAGACTTTTGTGTTGTAGGCCAGGTATGCAAATGCTGGAAAGTTGCACCGTACACTTCAGGAAGGAGGGTACAGCTATTTTATTATTTTTTTTAAACAGGGCAAAGATCTTTGTACTAATATGCAAATAAAAGGTTTACACACCTTGGTTATTTGCCTGTCTGGTCTTGTTAATGTGCTGCAGCTATACGTCGTCCTCGTTTATTTCATCGGCGCATATTAACACGGACGAGACTCGACACTTCGGTGTGACCGATATCAAACGGAGGAGCGGGTTAATGACGTTTAAAGGTTGAAACCTGTGCAGTTATTGTGTTCTTTCCAAGTAACGGCAACACAGGTAAGGAATGATTTGAAGAGATCAGTTTTTAATTAAGATATATTTACAACATTTAACAAGGCAGAAAGAATCAACTCAGAATGTAAAGTTATGGTGTGCTGAATCAGAAATACGTTGGAAGGTTATAATGTGTTATAAGCATACCAGCGTCACTTAGCCATACATAAAGTTAGCAAATACTCCCCCAAAAACAGCTAACGATAGACGTTAGCTTATAATGTTAGTAGAAGGCAGCTAGCGTTACTTAAATGTGATTCTGTGAACTGGTCCTCGCTGGCTTTTTCAGTTGTATGCTAATATAAAGTTAGCACTTTTTATCAGATTCTTTCCATTTTCCAACTTGATCGTAGCTGACAACAGATAGGCCACAATGCAAGGAAAAAAGTGGGACGAGGGGAACCTGTGCAAAAGAAGTGAGAACCGTTTGTCAAACGCACTTTGAAGACTTAAACTGCTCAGAATTACAAAGTGAACTGGCGTTCCTCTTTCAAATCCCATTTTTTTTCCCAGTTTAAGATTTAAGCAAACCGCCACTCCGACAAATCTGTTGCTCCCTTCTCTCGAATTAAAGTGCTCATTGAGTTCACCTTTTGATTTCCACATCTTTTATCTCCATTGTTAATAAAGACGTATTTGGTGTTGAGATGCAGATGTCCGTTTAGAAGGCCCGGCTCATCTTCAGAAGAGGTGTGCATGCTGGGAAACAGCTTTAAGTAACAAGGAGAGCAGTACCAGAAAGGTGCAGACTTAAAAAAGATACACAGGGACTAACACACAGTGAGGTGGTCCCAGAGTTACAAGCCATGGACAAGGATTCAGGAATCTGGGCATTTCCCTGCTCCAAAATAACGGATTCGACTAATAAAGGCTGTTAGCTAGCTGATAAGCAGCGAAAATGCTAAATGGTAGAGTGATCTGGTAATACAGAACACTGAGGCATAAGATGATGTGGCCTCATCAAAAGGGATTCCAGGAAGTCAGGACTTGTTGAGAGTCCAGAGGGGATCCAGGGTGCTGAGTGGGTCATCTCCGTTCGGAGGACCCTGCAGACCCTGGCCATCCTGCGCCTGGAAGAAACTTTGCTTGCTGATTCGCTGTTTGCCGCGGCAACCACTGTCGAGTGTAAAAGCTTCAGGTGTTAGCGAAGCCAAAAGGTCCAGGGATGACGGTGCTGGGGGAGCTGCTTCAGGTGCAGCATGGTTGTTGGAGACTGGCATGGGTGTGGATCCCTCGAACCCGTTACCCTGGTGGTTAGGAGGTGAAGGGGACTGCATCTTACCTGGAGAAGCAGGGGAGGAAATTGGGGGACTCAGTGAGGCAGGAACAGTGTCAGTGGGAGAAGTAGCCTGGAGGTCTTGGACTAGTGAAAACTCCGGTTCTAGTCCTGGAGCAGCAGAAGGCATTAGGTCCTGATTTGGGTCCTGGTCAGACTCAGCACTGGGTGGGCGGATGCTTAGCCTAGCAACCGTAGCCTGGATGGAGCTAATGGGCATATCACCTCCAAGAACGATATCCTGAGCCTCTGGCTGTGAGTACTGCTATACAGACACATCAAGGATTTATCGTTAGACTTCATCAATCTTAAGGTATCTTTATACACATGTACTGTGCAGTACTGAGTGTTAGAGCACGCTAAACTACAAATTTAGACACCATTGGTCTTAAAGTGTTTCACCTTAACTGCTGCGCTGTTTGTGGACTTTTGGCTTGGGGTGGTAATGATGCCACGACGCTGAAGCACCTGCTCTGCATGTTTCAGGACTGCCTCGTAGCAGAATTTTAAGTGTAACTGTATAAAACATAGCAAGACAAAAGCAGAAGCCTGTGTTTCTCAGATTTCACACAAAATTTAGATTAACCCTAGTCTAGACACACAGACACTGTCAATAGAGAAGTAGAATTAGAATCAAATACAAAAATAGGCTTAATACATGTTCGTGGATGTTACAGTCACACAAACATCCACACACCTTCTCCTGTAGCATGTTCTTCCTCTGTTGTCTCATCTTCCTAACCAGCTGGGATAGGTCTGGTATACCATTCCCAGCCTCTAGCTCTTGTAGTGCAGCATACAACAGGCAGAAGGCTCCGGTTCGGCCAACACCAGAGCTGAAAATTACAAGTACCAGAGGTAAATGTGTTGAATTTTTTGAATACCAAGGGTTGTATGTTTGAATAACTCACCTGCAGTGCACCACGACAGGTGTGTGTAAAGGGCGCTGGAGAAGGTAATGTCCGTGAACTTCCTGAATGAAGCGAATGAGGTTACTTTTACTCTCTGGCAAGCCGCTGTTTAGAGAAAAGAAAGAGAGGAAAAAAAGCTTTGTTTATACTTCACTAATCCCTTTGATTAAGGATAAAACCAGGTCTTTTTGTGTGTTGAATCCTTACAGTTCAGGCCACGAAGTGAACTGTAGGTGGATGACGGTGCGCTTCAGACTCTGATCTCGATACTGCAGTCCAATCATGCGCTCTATGTGAGTGGCGGTGTTTTTCTGGGTAGTCAGGCTGAGCGTGATGGAGCCTTGAGTAACCTGCTGTCCTCTTTCAGATGGAAAGTAGCGCAAGACTTTTTGCTGTAAGAGAAACCAAAAAAATTTGCTTATGACTCAGAAATTGATCATCATAATGTTAGAGTGGTCTTTGTGTTGGCTTTGTGTATGTGGGCCTAACCTTTTCAAGTTCTTGCTCAGACACCAGCATTACAATTAGAGACACTTTCTGCTCGTAGACCATGAGCCAGAAATCAGCAGCAGTTCCAGTAAGGGGAGCCTGTGTTGCAATAAGACGGGGACAATATGGTGAAAGCTCCTCTATAAAGCTGGCATTGATATAGTCATCTTTGCCAGAGTGCAGAACAACTCGATTACAGTCATAAGGCATGACATCCTGGTGGCGGTTTTTCATGGTGTAGCATCGGGCTATGGCGATAGAGAGCTGACGAGAATCCTTCTCTTGCTGATCTTGCAGCTCCTTCCATCGAGCATCAAGTTCTGATAAACCTCCCTCTCCTGATGGACGCTCCAAAGACTGGACAGTTGACCGAAACCTTTCAAGTTCTGCACAAAGCTGTGAGACCCTCTCTGGAGCCTGGTATGGATCACCTTGAATAATCTTCACTCCCTCTGATTTCTTGCGAAACTGTTCATCTTGAGGATCAGCCTTGGTGGGTAATAAGACATTGGCAGTGTCTTTGCTACCACCATGTTGGCTCTCAGGGCTTGAAGAGAGAAGATCATCTGTACTGGAATTCTGGTGCTGAAACAGTGAGTTGGACGATGGCAAGGGGCCAGATGAGGGCAGGGGTGTTGTTGCGGTCTGTGGTATCGCTGCACCTGCAACTGCAACTGGTGTGAGAGCAGGAGAGGGCCTCTGAGGCACGATACCTAGTGAGGAAGGCCCTGGTGATGGAGAAGGAGACGGGGCAGGCAGGACACTGCTTGGTGTAGCACCTGGTGCAGCTGAAGATGGTGGGATCATACCCTGAGGGAGTGACTGGAGTCCAGGTGTAACAACTGGTCCGGAATGCTGGATCGGTCCAGGAGGAATGATCCCAGCATGTGGCCCAGGGTAAGACGATGGCGCCCCTGATGGTACCTGTTGAGGCAGAACCTGGGGCTGCTGAGGAACTGTGGACTGGTGGGGAACTATAGGCATACCACCAGGATAACCCACAGGTGTAGAGTGAGGAGGGAGATGGTGCTGAGGCAAGGTAATAGGTTGCTGGGTCATCTGTGGGGGCACTGAAGGACGAGGTCCAGGTGGGAGTTGTGAGGGAAGACTGCCATGGGGCTGTGAAGGGAGAGCATTGGTGTGCACTGGGAACTGTGCTGACAGAGAGGCTGGAGGTAACTGAGGCTGGACAGGGACTGGAACCCTTGGTGTGGTTGCTGGAAATGCTGGCTGGTAGGGAGGATGAATTTGTTGATGGGAGGGGTGTGGTAATGGCTGTGAAACACTGGGCACTGGTGGACGAGATGGGTGAGGTAACGACTGGGAGACAGCGGATACTGGTGGACAAGAGGGATGCAAGACTGGTTGGGAAGCTGCAGGCATTTGCAGGTGAGTGGGCGGAGACATCTGAGAGGAAGATGGTAGCATTTGTGGCTGAGAATGTGGAGGTATTTGTTGTACAGTGGTAGGCATTTGCCCACGGCTTGCGGGTGGTACCTGCTGTGAGGAAAGGGGCGTTTGTGGAGGGGGAATAGGATGTACTTGCTGATTGACTGGGGGCATATAGGGCTGGGAACAAGGGGGCATTTGTTGTTTTACATTTGGTAAATGTGGCATAGAAACTTGAGGCACTGGCTGGGAGGATGGGGGCATCTGTGGTGGCATGGAATGATGGGGCAGCTGATTTGGAGCAATGGCATTCACAGGTTGGCAACCAGGAACATATGAAACAGGAGGGTACACCTGCTGGGGCTGGGGCAGTGCAGATGGTGTAGTGTGAATATTAAATGGTCGTTGTTGAAGATTAGGTGGTCCATGTGGTCTCTGTTGCGCCATGTGGTGTAGGTAGTGGGGCTGAGTTTGTTGTGGGAGCTGAGGCCCAGTTACAGGTGCAGGTATCTGCTGCTGAGTTGGCATCTGCTGGAAAAATGGCTGTGGTGGGCTTGGCTGTGGTTGGCCCTGACCGTGAACTTGGGGAAATGGTTGACGGGGCTGTGACTGTGGTTGAGAAGCTTGTAGTCCCTGAGGTGGCTGGTTAACAGGAACACCAGGCTGCTGCAAATACTGAGGCTGAGAAGCAACTGGAGGGGGAGGATTATATACAGCAGGAGGGGGCATAGGGTGTCCAGGGGTTGGTGCAGGCATAGCTGGCTGTCCTGGTGCTGGAGTGTAGCTGGGAATAGGCGTTTGCACACTGTCCACAGTGGTGGTGGATGTGCGAATGGGAGCTGGTGGGCCCGATACAGCTGGCTGGGTTTGTAAAGATGGAGGACGATACCCAGGCACCGAAGGAAGCCGAGCGACTTGAGGGTTGGGCATCTGAGGAACCTGATGTTGCTGGGGCAGGGGGCCTGGTGGCAGATTGTGGTTGAAGCCCTGGGTGGGGGGAAGTGTTGTAAAACGGGAGATTTGGGCAAGAAGTTCAGGAGGTGGTAGGTTCGGAGGAAATCGGGGTGGTAAATATAGAGCAGCTGCCCCTGGATGAAAAGCCTCTGGTATCATGGGACGGCCAAGCTCAGGAGGCAAACTACGAAGATCTTCTGGTAAGTCTCCACCTAAGGCTAAAATGGCAGCATTCAACTTGGCTATTTCAGGGTCCTCTATGCCAGAGGAATCCATATCTGGGGCTTTCTTTTGGGCTGGCTTTGGGGCTGTGGGTCTTTGAGGAACCTTCTTTTGGAGCTCTCTGTTGCAAGATGTTGGAAAACAATGAGGGTTACTGAGCACGTAAGTTAATTTAAACTTATCACCAACTAATAGGAACAAAAGATTACATCAAGGCTGGCCCTTTGTAAATAGGTCTGGGGCAGGGAGATGGATGACAGTGAATGAAAAAAGGAGTTAATGTGAAGAGACCATTTACATTTAAACATTCTACACTGCCTCTTACTTTTCCAAAATGGCTTGTCTCTCTTCATCCCTGGTCTTGCAGATGGTCTTAGCCCTTTCTAAGAGGCGAGAAGCCTTAGCGTCCAAGTCTTCATAAAACTCTTTTCCCTCCTGAGATTTCTTCATCAGGTCTTCATAGGCTTCATAGGAAGCAACAAGCATCTGCACTGTACTGTTCCATCTGCAGAGTAAACAGGAAACACGAATCTAATGCAAGAATTGCTACAGAAGTTCATTTAGCACAAAAACCTGTTCCTCTCGACTCTTACTTATGTTCCGTCTCGGCCAGGCTCTTGCGTACTGTTGCATACTGGACATTTGCATCTGTCAGTGCCTTCAGGATGTTCTCTTGAGCAGCTAGATTTTGATCGATATACACCTTTACCTGTTCGTACTTCTTCAGCTGCTCCTCAAATAACCTCTGAGAAGGCATAAAGACAAATTAGAATAACCCACAAGATATATCTGGTATACTAGTCTTTAAATCACTGAGAAATCACATCAACAGTAATGTCACCTGGTAAGTAAGCCAAATTCTAATCTGGTACCTTCATATCAGCCCTCTCAGTGGTAACTAAAGCAGCAGTGATGTCATCCTGCTGGATCAGTTCCCTCAGCTGCTTCTCAAGAGAACTGCGTTGGTCTTTCATCTCCTGTACTTTACCCAGAATCCTTTTCATGCACTGGAGGCCTGCTACTTCATCTGGAAAAATGCCAAAAGATTTTCACTTGGTGACATCTTGTTTGGATTACAAGTTTATTTACAGACCACCCTTCCACAGTGGGGAGATATTTCTTTAAGCATGTACCTTCAGAAAGCTGTGGTCTGGGCAGGGCCTCTCTCAGAGTGTCCAGTGGTCCACCCAGCAGTCGCAGGTTGCTAATGTGCAGATTCATGGCCCGGTGAAGCTCAGTGTTGGTGAAGCTAGCTTTCTCGTGGGCCTCCATGTATTTCTCGAGGTCCCTACGGAGCTCAGCTATGGCGGCAGGTTGTACTGGGACGCTCTGCTTCCCCGCTACCTCCTCAAGCTTCCGGTCACCTGCTTCATCGTCGTCTAAGACTGACCGAATCTCCCTCAGGGAGGCCTCCACGTCCGTGAACACGCCCGATAGTACTGAGACAAGAGAGACAAGCAAATGAGCATGATGTCTTTGGAGGACACTTTGTTTAAATGAAACATACAGCGTCTACTTTTATGGATTTATTCCTGGCCCAAGATTACTCATAAACCATGAGAAACACACCAACCCTGCATGGACTGTATGAGACTCTTTACTGTGTCCGGTCTCACGCTCAGAGCCGCACACTTCTCCATGAGTACAGAGGGAATGCTGTTGTACATGTCCATGTTGTCCACAGAGTCTGGGTCCAGATTCAGAGAGTCCATGAATTGTCTGAAGAAACAAGACTAGTTACGCAAACATGTTAAAAACAAACAAACAAAAAAACACGCACGGAGCCCTTGCACTCAGATGTTTGTTACTCACTCTAAAGTCTCGTTTTTGCTTTCTATTTTTGCCATGACGTCTCGTAGCAGCTTGGCCTTTTCTTCACTGTGGATGACAATTCTATTATCAGTGAAGTTACTGATCAATAATAGCAAGTTTGCTCAACAAAATACAAGAAGTCATTATAGGAACAATGTCAAATACAAGTTTTCGAGTGTTAGAGAATTATTCATGTTTCATTATAAGCTACATTTTCATGTTTAGAGAAAACAACCTGTAGAGAGAGGATGCCTCGTGAGCAGCCATAGGTACCAGCTTGGAGAAAATGTCTGGTCCTGTCACACTGGGGTCTGTTGGATTCACAGGTAAGGCTTTGACTAGCGGCGCACCTGGAGAAGGTATGAATATGTTTTAAGTAAATTTTTTTTTAAATGTATAATTGATGTTTTATTTTTAATTCAAACCTAAATATGGTGATGCATCATGTATAGTAGAAATGTCTTCAAGTGCGTGATATAATATTTTTTATAATATTCACGCTCATACATCGCAAGAAAGACATTAAGAATTACATATAGCTCTGATTACGATCACACAGACTGAAACAGCTGCGCGTCACTGTAACCCAAAATACCTTTAACCGAAGGCAGCGTCTCCAGAGATGGCACGGCTTCGTGGTAAATGAAGTCGTTGTCTTTCTTTGCAGAGTTGAATCTAAAATCAATTAAAAAAAAAAAAAGCATATTGTTTTAAAAGCGTAAGTGCGGTGGTAATTAAAGACTACATCCTTATGTTGTTACTCACTTCCCCCCGATGACGTCCATGGTGAAGCGCAAGGCTTCTTGAACACTGTCCGGCTGGCCTTTAGCCAACTTTATCGCTTCGTTCAGTTTGTCTAGTGAACTCTGAAGATAAGCAAGCTGTGGAGGAACCAAAAAAAAAAAAAAACAAGGAAGTGAAAATAAAAAAAAAATAAAAAAACTTTCACAATAGCTAAGACCCACTGATATTAGCTGCAGGTATTAAGATTTGAAAGAGGATTCGCAGGAATTAGGGGACAAAAAAAAGATGTCCGTTGAGGTAAAGAGGTGTGATGAAGGTGGGATGTTTACCCTTTCACCATATTTCTGCTGCTCCTCAGCCTGCTTTCCCATATGCAGCTGTGGAGAGACAGAAAAGGCCAATGAGACATGTCTAAAACATTCTTCTCATGTATATACTCATCTGTCTCTCCCTCTGAGTCTCTCTCTCTCTCTCTCTCTCTCTCTCTCTCTATAAGCTCGAAACTCGAACGTTTCACAATAATCCAGTAAAAAAAAAAAAAGTCCATGTGTCTCTCTCATCGTTCTCTGTTGTGGAGGATTTATGAACAGAAACAGTATTCACCGTGTTCAGTACAATTCTGAAGACTTTTCTCTATTTTTTTGGCACATTATACACACAGTCATAATTTTTCACAGAGACACCTACATGAGCAATAGCAGCGAAATAGTAAATCTTCATCTGCACAAGTTTCTTCCAGTCTTTCTGAATTTTTCCGAGCATTGAGGCCGTGTCGGAGTTCTCCAGGGCCCGGCAAGCCTCTTTATAATAGTCCACTACCTGAAGGCAACAGTGAGGAAACAAACAAGAAAATCATAGTGCTTCATTACAGAGGCAACGACATAAATACAGTCAGTCTATTACAGGGTCCATTGTGGCCTGGCAAAGATTTCAGGAGATCACTGAAGTCAAATTATATTAAATAATTCAAAATGGGAGACTGTGATTGTTTGCTAAACAACCCAAATATATATATATATTTTTTTAAATATTCCAGGACTAATCTGGATGGTTGAGAACAATGTAAAAATAGTTAATGCTGTAAAATTGTTTTAAAAAAAAAAAAAAAAAGAAAAGAAAGAAAGCTGCTAAAACGTGGCATTTTCATTGTGCTTTAAGTTGCCTTACACCACAGCGCTGTTTAATTCTGGATTCTGATTGGTCAGAAGGTGTTGATTAGTTTTCTATAGCAGCAGCTCTGACAGTAGCGCAGGTTTATATTAATGCGCTCGTTCTGATACGTTATTGGTTCTATAACAACAGCGCGTTCACAGGGACTCGTATGGATTCTTATAAACATTTATGGAAGGAGTCTCCAGTGTCGGTGCTTTGTAACAGTCAGGGGTGAAGCTATAACTTTAGGTTTTTTGACAACAAGAGAGAGAAATATTTCAAACCATTAAGTCTGACTATAAACGAACGAAAATTAAAAATGAAGATGAATAAAACACTTCAGTACGTGGTGTTGCAGGACTGCTGCTATAAATGGGTTTATTACATTTAGTGTAATGAAAAAAATTATGACCCACGAGATGTATAAAAAAATTATTATTATTTTTTTTTTTAGCTTTTTACAGTCTGGGAAATACCTGAGCACTTATCCGTGCAACAAGGAAACTCTTTCTGTTGTCCAGCATGGACTTCTCCAGCAAACACTCCTGCGCCTGACCCTGAAAACTCACAATAATGTGAATTAATACACTGCAAAACATTAGAAAGGTGTGTGTGTGTGTGTGTGTGTGAGCAGGTGGGAGTCTGTGTACCAGCATGAGATTGATGTTGAGATTAAGGATCTGGTGACTCATGTCCACGCTGTAGTTATGGCTGAAGTGATCTCGCAGGTAGGTGAAGGCTCCAGCTGAGCACTGGAAATGTGTGCACGAGACCTTCATCCCCTGCCGAGAGGAAGATTAAAATAAGCTGCGATTAGAAACGTGAGGCAAGAGACGTGAGAAATGAGCTTCCCTCAAACAAGCAGCAGCGGTGTGTGCCACCTCGGCATGGATCACGAGATAAAGGTTTGCTAACAAACCATCAACACAGCGGTGTTGCCTTTTTAAAAAAAAAAAAAAAAATTATGAACAACTGTGTTTGATGATACTTTTATTTTGTCTACGAAAAGTAGTAAAAATGATTTCTAGTTAAACATTGTTTAAAAAATTTACATTTTACAATTTGAAAGATTCAGTACTGGCTCCGAACAATTTTACATTTTTTTGTTTTATAAAAAATTTATCATCATGATACCTGCGAAAAGTGTACTGTTTCACAATTTATCATGATATCGATATTATATCGTCATTTCACTCAGCTCTAGCGCCAAGCAGCGATTTCATTTCCAACAGCAGCGATGAGCGAGAAATCAAATCGAGAAATTCTTCATGCTAATTAGTTACGCTGCGCTGTATGACTTAACCAAAATAATCGGATCCATTAGACTGTTTTTTTTTTTCTGGGTTTTTCCAAGTAGGTCTTACAGGACGCAAAATAACCTCCCGGGAATGTTGCCAAAATGGCCGCCAAGCGCACAGACTTTACTAAGATTAGATAAGAAACTTTACTGTCGCTTCAAGGAAATGTTTCTTTGAGCATCAACATACACAGTTATACACACAGCTTATGCAATCACGCGATCACGTATATCCGTGACATCCTCTGAGGTTAAACGACTGTTTCACAGC
Source organism: Pangasius djambal (assembly GCA_022985145.1). Classification (NCBI taxonomy): domain Eukaryota; kingdom Metazoa; phylum Chordata; class Actinopteri; order Siluriformes; family Pangasiidae; genus Pangasius; species Pangasius djambal. The sequence continues at coordinate 939,292 of CM040996.1, read as the reverse complement.
CTACAAAGCCGCGCTATTGCTTAGCCCTGTGGTGATTGCACGACCGCATTATTGTTAAATAGTCCCACAACAAAGAAAAAAAAAAAAACGAGGACTTTAGTCAAGGGCAGTGTTTAATCTCGGTCAGAAGCTTTCCACCAGACTCTTGCTGGGTTGATATTAAAGCAACGTGAATTTTGATATCAAAGTTGAGATCTGGTCCACTCGTGTGTCTAACTATTAGTGTCACTTCAACAAAGCGTTAATAGGCTAGGATTACAGAAAAACAAAGGGATTCATTTTCATCTTCTGTTTTGGCAAAATTACAATCAGGAAATTATCATTGCTGCTGAAAAAAAAAAACAAAAAAGGGGAAGTTTCCCCTTTTATAATCTTTATTTAACCAGGTGAGTCAACTGAGAACCAGTTCTCATTTACAATTTAGAATATGTTGAAGGTGAATGCATGTGAATAGACAGTCAAACTGTAATATTAGTAATACTACATGTAGAGGAATTTAATAGAAATAGGAAAATACAGAGTGATGTGAAAAGCCGAGGGTCGACCTGAGCGATCTGTCACCTGCCAGTACAACAGCAAACACTTGCCTCCTCTGAGACTCGGTTGTCCATCGCTCCCAGCATCGAATGCAGCGCTCCTGCACAGGCAAAAACAACAATACGTCTGGAGTCAGGAAGCACGAGCTCTTAAACAACACACAATGGAGTCTGTGTGATTCAGTAACAGTGCAGACGCTCACCCAAATTATACAAGATGCATGCTTGCTCGTAGCTAATGTCGTCGTGCGTGACCGTCTTCCCCGAGAAGATCTCCGTCCTAGCGAAGAAGAAGAAGAAAAGAAAAAAAAAAAACTGAAAATGGTACAGAGAAATGACACCGAATGCCGGTTTCAATTCGAGACATCTGATGTGTTCAGTGAGCACGGCAATCATCATTACACCACAGTGATGCTGAATCCTGGACTCTGATTGGTCCGAAGGTGTTGATGAGGTTTCTATAACAGCAGCTCTGACTGTAGTGCAGCTTTCAGCTTTGTAATCGTCAGAGTTAAAGCTGTTACTTTAAATTTTCCGTCGTTTTGAGCTATAAAGCAGTGGTTTGTAGTAGGGCAGGGTGATGCGAGAAAAATGAAATATCAAGCCATTTCTACGATACACGATAAAACAGCGAAACAGTAGTGTTGCATTTTATATATATATATGAAAAACTTTTTGATTTCTTAAAACTGGAAGAAAAAAACAGTCTAATAATTAATAAAATAAAAAAAAAACATTTTACAGTTTTAAAGATTCAGCACAAATGATTTCATAAAATAAAAAAAAAATCAACGACAAAAATCTATTTTTTAACGATTCAGAACAAAAGGAAAAGACAGTATGATACCCGGATGTGATATTGCAGGAAAGCGTATTGTGATATACCGTGATTTATCACAGTATCGATATCATACACACATCATATCGCCCAGCCCTAGTTTGTCGGCGTCTGTACTGAATAGAAAGTTAGGAAAACTTAATGAACTTCATTTGTAATCAAAATGAAATCCTTTAGGTAATTGATGATAAAGCAAAACGGCATTTTCGTCACAAATCACTACGCGTGACGTGAATAAACTCGATGGAAGTCACAAGTTAGGAAATCTGACCAGGACACCGGGACAGCGGCTTCCTGCCCGGGACCCAGCGGCACGCGGCTCTGCAGGTAGTGCAGCTGCCCGAAGTATTTGCGTAGTGTACTGCAGCCCTCAAAGTCCCGCGTCACGTTCACCGCACTCTGAGGAAGAACATCAGGGATTAGATGAGAAGTCCTGGAACCTGTCCGGTAAAATAATTTTACATCGTTCACTCACTCACTCACTCACCTGTCGTAACTGTTCCAGCTTCTTCAGCGGCTCGTTGTAGTTGTCTGGATCCTCGCCGTAATTCTTCAGTATGAACTAACAAAGCAAAAGGAACAAAACGGACATCACGCCGGATATGACACTGGGGTAGTTTACAGGTGAGAGAGATTTGCTATGTAAAGAGTAAAACAATGCGTGTGGTCACGTGGTGTGATGAAGTCACACTGACCACAATACAGATATCGTGATATGTGGAAAATGTCTTCAATTATCGTGATATCTATTTTACCCATATCGCCTGTGACCTGAGACAAAACCTACAGTGTTGATTAACGTATTTCGATCAAATTTTGATCACATTCGTAAAGTTAATATGAAAGATGATTACAAAAAAAAGACAAATATAACTTCGACATATATATATATGGAAAACGCTGATTATGTATTATTACATTAGTGACACAATGGTTTTGCTTTATAGCTTATAGAAAAACGTCTTCAGTTGAAAATTAGCTAGATATGTTGTTGATAAAATTGTAATCAGCTGTCCTTTCTCATTTTTAGTTATTTAGAATAAAAATATGTCGGTTACGCCCATGTTACAGCATTAGCCATGCACATAGACACACACGCTCTATTTTCCCTGGCCGTATTACGTCAAATCCCGCCTACTGCACTGTGATTGGCTCATAGTATCCAGCTCATGCGCACTCTGATTGGCTACTACTTCAGCCCCACTGGCTCACGCGCAGTTTAACAGTCACCCGCTGACATTAGCCAATCACAACGCAGGAGGCGGAATACGGGTGGGGAAAAAACCACAACACAATTATGGCTAGCAAGCAAGCTAGTTGGGTAGCGTAATATGTTTAGCTACGGTTAAACCACTTATTAGTGTATCCGCCCAATTTTACGCGAATGATATCAATTAAAGAGACACTTTAGGGTATTATTCCGGCTGTATCATGATGTTTGAGTCATTCTCACCTGTTTAACAGTCGAACTAAACTGAAACTCTCCAGCCTCCTTCAAATCCAGCCAAATCATCGGCATTCGCGGCACCGCCTCCATTTTCAGCCAGCTAAATTCACTCAGCCGGCGAACCCGAAGTGCAAAAAACGATTTAAACGCGGTCTGGCTCTACTATAACGCGTAATCTGCTCGTATTAATCTGTGTTTTCTAAGCTAAACGACTGTGTCATGTCCCAGGAAACTGCTGATGTTTCGGACATGACGTAAAGGTGTAGGCTGTTTGGACTTATGGGTAATGTAGTTGTTACCATGGAAATAGTACTACAGGAGTGCCCGCCATATTGGAATGGGATAAACCCGAATCCGGCTATGAGCCTGTTCATGGTTATGGACAGATGCTGAAATTAATGTATTTTTAAACCATCAAAAATAATATTTTTCAAATAATAATAAAGTTTTCAAGAAAGTATAAATTGCATAATAACATCTCTACACTATTACAATGAATAAAAAAATTCCAGGATTGATGAATATGTACATGGCTATGCTAATTTAAAACGTAGTTAGCCGCCTAGCTACCTGATATTTAACTAGCTCATATTAGTCACAGGTTTACTCTGTCAAATATAAAATTACAAAAACAGTCACAGTATTTTGTTTAAGTGATTTTGTTTAATCACTTACATTAGTTTGCTAGTTAGCTTATAACCCTGTTTCTAGAGCTATGTGTCTGTGTAAAAGTACTGAGAATATCTCTGTTTTATATTTGAAAAATTGCATCATAACAAATTAAACTCAATCAATGAACTATATAATTATCTAGCCAATATGAGTTAACCATTTAAACATATTTTTTTTTTAGTTTGGGGTACTTTACTTAGCATTGTTAGCTGATGTTTGTTAGCTTGCTATGATACTGTCATTGGCTGAAATTTAACTTTAATATATTTTTTGATAGCTAACATACTGTAGAAATTGTTGATTTGTCTGTAGGTATAATGTTTAACAAAGAGAAAAAAGAATGTTTGACAAACCTAATGTTAATCATGATATAATATGCCTTAGACAATCGCTTCCCTTTCTGCTAGCTTTTCAAAAATTAAACAATGAATGTGTCCAGTTACAGTGAAGAAAGGAATTAAAGTTTCATTTTAGAGTATTGACCTGATTAATAATCATTCAGAAAGTTAAAATGTTTAAAAAATACCTTAATTTTATTATATCCCCTTTTTGGTTTATAGGTAAGTAATAAAACACTGTGTGTGTGTGTTGTTCTGTTACAGTAAAATACTGAATGGCAGGGTGGTGTGATGAAGCAGAGTTATTGTTATCAGCCTGAAGCTGATTATTTATCTATAACAACACAAAAATTCAAAAAAAAAAAAAAAAAAAAAAGGTTTATATGGAGCGTCCGTCGTAAACAGCCTCTGAACGAGCTGTTACTATAGAAACGATAGCGTATTAGCACGAGTGCATTAACATAAACCTGTGATTTGCAGCTGCACTATTGTCAGAGCTGCTGTTCTAGAAAATTAATCAACACCTTCTGACCAATCAGAATCCAGAATTCAGCATCTCTGTGCTTTACACTAATATACACCCTCCCCCTTCACAGTTTATTAACATGTTGGTACACTTTCATAAACTTCTTCTTTTTGCGTATTTTCCCAGGAACACATTTTACTTCTCACTTATTATTACCACTTCAGTGAGCTAAGCGTACACGCAGACACAAAGCTGATCGCAGCTACAGTTGTTAACAGCAGGGATGAAGATACTTCACCTGGTTTTGATTCTACTCACGCTGTCTGGTATGAAACCTCATCTCACACTCAGTTTCTTATACATAATTATTGCTCAGTGTTGTGCGTTTTTCACTGTTTGCTGATTCATGGTGCAGTGTGTATTGGATCATACACAGGCGCAAACATAGTTACATATTAATTTATGTCTGATCAAAGACTCCTAATGAAGGTTTAAATTTACATAAAGATGTTATTTTATTCTTTACAATTTAAA
>CM040996.1:916838-930517 GCA_022985145.1 Pangasius djambal | reverse complement strand
GTGTGTGTGTGTGTGTGTGTGTGTGTGTGTGTGTGTGTGTGTGTGTGTGTGTGTGTGTGTGTGTGTGTGATTTAATTCTGGTTCCTCTCAATGTTTCTTCCTCATGCCCTCTCGGAGTTTTTCCTTCCTTGTCACCTCTGGATTGTCAGATTAGGGACCTAATTCTACATCCAGATTTCTGTAAAGCTGCTTTGTTGTTAAAAGCATAAAGAAATTTGAACTGATTTTGATTTTTAAAATTGAATTAAAATATTATTTTTAACTTGTTTGTAATGCTGCAGATGATATGTTACTTAATAGCTCTGATACTATATCACATTTGCATTTTGTACTTTTTTTTTTTCTCTTAAACCGTAGTAATAAAACAGAAAAATGAAAAATGAATAAATCACACTAACGAGACTGGAAACAAATTTAAACGCATTTTATTTTTTCCTCAAAAACAGATTCAAGTTTATTTTCTATATTCAAAACTGAAAATCTCATTTTCTAGGTGAGCTGCAATAATGAAATTGTTCATGCCTATTCCTAATTATGATACAACAGATATAACGGAGAAATTTCCCAAAAAGTTTAGTTATATCACATCAACGCCAGAAGCAGTGTCCAGCTACAACTCCCAAAGGACACTGAGGCCTACAGTCATGACTGCCATGGACTCAACTCCTGACACGCATGTTCAAGCTCAACCAGATATAATGATCAAGCTCAGTGTAGCGTCTCCTGACGTACCAAGCCTTACTGTTTGTGATCGCTATTCTGGTTTTGATCTTTGTCCCCTGATTTCTGATTTGTAAAAATAAATCCTTTTACCTGCACCTGCAACTGTCTCTCCCGCCTGATAGGTTACTGTTAGATTGACGTTAGTTTTTTTTTTTTTTATTAAAAAAATAAATAAAGAAAGAAATGATTTTCAACTAAACTTTTCTGGGTGTCTTCAGTAAGAATCAAAATACATCAAAATATTAGATTTCATGTTTTATTAAGTATGTACAGTTATGCATATTTAATCAGATGGCTTATTTGCTTAAAAAAATGTCAATTTTTGAAAAATTTCCAATGCAAAAAATACTATTAATAATATTAGCAATCTACTGGCGATGACTGTATGCGATATCTATTGTTTAAAAAGATTTGACCCTATCCACCAGTGGTGTCTTGCCTTAAATAGTATTATTTGGTAGAAAACAAAAACCAAAAGAAACGGAAACTTATATTAGGTAATTTGCGCACTTGAAGATTTTTTTTTTTTTCAAAGAACATGTATGGTGTAAGTGGGCCTGCAACTGGTGTAAGTGTGTAACCACAAGATAGGAACAGAGACAGAGAAAGAGGAAGCAACTGAATAAGTGAGAAAAGACAAAAAGATGCAGGATGAAGAAAAATAGTCAAGTGAACAACAGCGAGAGAGAGAGAGAGAGAGAGAGAATCCAAACACAGAGATGAAGTGATTCTTTAGCTAAATCAGCCATTCCGTGTTGCTAATTCCACTTCATTTCCTTCAGCAGTAATGAATTTCTCCATCTTAGAAAACCGATACCAAACCTGCAAACCTGCTGTAGCTTCTTTAACATTACAGAGGTTTTTTTTTAAAAAAAAAACCAAAACATTACTGTAAAAATTAGCATAACTGTCTCAGATACCAAGTACTTACAGAAAGATTTAGCCCAATGTTCGCAAACAGAGCGCTGAGGGACCAGAGTTGTTTCTCCACTGAATTTATAATGATACTTAAAAAAAATTAAATAAAAAAATAAACAGTGAGTTGTCATGGAGTGTATGTGCCCACTTTAAAAATGGTGCATAATGCTTCCAGCCACATCCCCTGTTGTAATCACTTTTTTTTTTTTTCCGGGAACAGCTTTCAGTTCTCACTTATGGTTACCAAATCAGCGAGTTGAGTATGTACTCAGAAACAAAGCTGCTGTGTGTAGTTCTTGCTGAAGAAGCGATGAAGATGCTGCACTTGTTTACCCTCATGCTGTCCGGTATGAAACACAATTTCACTCTGGGGTTTTAACTTTTTTGCTGATTAATGCTGCAGTCTGTACGTTCAGTTATTGGATACTTTATTTAGTATTTTAAAATATTAAGTAACTAGTAATTTGTATCTGATCAAGAACTTGACTTAAGCTGCGTTAATGAAGATGTAATGAGAATTATTGTGGTGTTCTGTCATTTTAGGACTTTTAAACTTTTTAACATAAAATATCATCAGTGTATCTGTATGGTTCCTTGTGGCACTGCACTAAGATTTTCTTAATAGTTTGAGAGATCTTGCAAAGATTTTATGACCAGTGGCAGGGCAAGGAATTAATTTCAGAAAGGGGAGTTGAGGAAAAGTGCTAAATAAAATCATTTAAGACGCAATCAACCAAATTTTGCCATTTTAATAACGTTAATAGGTGTAGGAAATAAAATATGATGACAGTTCCACAGAAAGTAATTAAAATAACATAACACACCCTGCACTCCTCCTGCAATTCATCAGCTGTGACCTCGGTGTACCTGAGCTCAGAGTGTAGCTAGCTGGCAAGCAGAAAAAACAGAAACATAATAAAAATGCACGATCCTGATTGGTTAATCCTGTTTCTCACCCTAGCAGCTCGGACCCAATAAAATGTGATTAAATAAACTAAGGCACTTGTTCCTTTGATGTCTGGGGTGGGAGGACATGCAGGAATTGTAATGATAACCTCAATATAGAGTAATTACTACGCAAAGTGAACATTTATATAGACAGTTGCACTGTATTGTACTGTACTGTATGTCGTGTTAACCAACCTCGAATAAGCACTCGGAACTGACATAAAATATTTTAGCGGAGCTCAAGCCTGAAATCCATCACCCCTCAGATACTTCTGAATTTTTCAATGATTGCAGAATTATGCATTACGCTAAACAAATAATGTAAAAAGTAATAGGACATTGTGTAATGTACAATTCTTTAACATAACAGATATGTGTTCTATGGGTTTTACGGTTTGAAAGACTGCGACTGTGTATGCATCACACTCACAGAGTTACATACGTAACATACATAATGACAGGTTGTAATGAGAGGTTTGCGTTAATGCGCTTGCTCTAACACTCATTCACAGGGATTTGGATTCTAAGCCTAATAATAAACACAGCTCGTAGATTTTACTGAACCAAGATAGGAAAAATGGACCTGTTTTGCTCCCTGACTCTTTAATTAAAATCTTAAAAGCCTGTTTTCCAGTGAGCATTACTCTCTTGTCTCATTAAATCAGTGACTACATGAACAAATAAACACACACTAACTGATGCACAGGCTTTAATGTGTGTCTGTTAGTTTTGTGTCAGAGTCTTCAAAGGAGATTTTCATGCAGGCGGCATTTTTCACTGACAAGCGTTTGAGTTCAATGAGATATTTGATGAAAAAATAAAATAAAACTTTACTTGATTTTTCATCACAGGTTTTGCAGGTGTTCTCACTCAGAGCAGTGGTTTCAGTGTGAAATATCCCGATAAGCCGATCTGTGCTGTGAGAGGATTCAGTGTCTCCATTCCATGTTATTATTATTATCCACAAAATAATCAGGTGACGCAAATGCTTTGGTGCTCAATGAACTCAAACACAGATGTGTGTCAGAATCCACCGTATGTTTATAACAGCTCATCAAACACCAAGTCAGACTTTGAGTACGCTGGAGATGACAAATCAAACTGCACTTTGTTAATCCACAATCTAAAGTTCAGTTATTCTGGAGAGTACAAATTCAGATTTATAACTAATGTGGCCAGTGGCAAATGGACCGGTGATCCTGGAGTGATTCTACAAGTTGCAGGTAAATTTGAATGATTAAAAAAATCCAAATTATTGTTTCATTTGAATAACTTACTTTCTTTACTGGAATATTCTGCAAATCTTGCAAAGGTATTTGTCATTTTTTAGTCAGGTCTAGATTTTTATTTATTTATTTAACCTGAATACCCCGCTAGCCAGTTATGATCTCTCAGTAAAAGCTTTAAATCAATAGGTACATAATTTTGGACTTAGTGAAGGATGATGGACTCTTGTTTGATACTTACGGACTCGACTGTAGTATAATTATTAGCCCCCTCTCAGTCCTGATTCACTGACGTGGAGTCTTTCCTGCTCTCTGAAAAAGATATAAAGGTGTCACTAATCAGACTCAGTGGAAACGGAACCCTTAAACAAGGAGACTCGTTAAATCTGACGTGTGATGTGAAGTGCACACACAGTTCCTCACAGTTTGTGTGGTCTAAGAACAACAAGCAGTTAAACACATCAGGACCCGTTCTTCACTTTCCTGCTCTAACCGTGAGGGATTCTGGGAGTTACACCTGCACTTGGAAAACCAATGAAGCCTCAACATATGAAACGATCAGCCTTCAGGTCGAGGGTGGGTCCATCTGCTCACAACATTCCTGAAGTTTAAATATCAGACTGTCTCTAATGATTGCTGAAGGAAAATTAAAATGATGTGCCCTCACACTCCTGTAGCAAGTGACATGTTTCGTTAAATACTGTTGACTTCTTTTCAACAGGTGATTTTCCTCAATGGCAAATCTGGATCATTGTTTTGGTGATTACTGTCATGATTTTGGTGATTGTGGCAGCCGTAATTTACCACAGGAGGTAAGACTCAGCATACTTGACTAAACTTGTAGAAAATTATTGGTGATATACTTCAATATTTAATATGAGTAGGATTGTTATGATGGACGAATCAAATTATTGTTAAGCCCAACTGTACATTCCATGTGAGAAAAGTCTGCCACAGTGGGCAGGACACTGGTATGTGTAAATCAGAATTATAAAGTTAATTCACTTAAAATATTTTACTCTAAAAGCTGTATCTGTACACTGTGTGTTTTTCTGTTTCCATTAGGAAGAGAGTAAAAGCTCAAGAAGAAAACAGTGAGAAAAGTGCAGAGAAAACACAGGTATGACCTTTAAAAAGAAATCACGAACTCAGCACTGGACAGTTTAGTGTTTTACGTGTTCTAGCACAGCGATAACGTGAGTGTGAACACAGGAACACTTTAGAACTGATGGTGATAATTGTACTTCTTATTTTACCAGGTTGGAGAAAACACATATGATAAACAGAAAAAACCACAGCAAAACCACGTTCCTCAACTGGATGATGAAACGTTGCACAAGGAAGAAGTGACTTATGCGACTGTGTGTGTCAAAGACAAGAAACTAAAGCAAGGGTAAGAGCCAATACACATACTAATCACCAGAAACATGCGATTCAGTAAAAGGTGTTGTGGAAAACTGTGATAGATTGGATTCAGATTAATGGAGAATTACTACAGTCTAATCTGTATTATGTATGTTCATTCTTTAAGTTCACAAGTCACAATGCTATTAAATATGCTATTTAACATTTAATGACAAATAACGTGCGTGTTTTGTGGCTTGGGTTTCAGGCAAGTCCACACTGAGCAACAGAAGGAGGATGACAGTGTTATCTACAGCACTGTCAAAAACACCTGATCACATTTTTACATCATCCAGTCATCATCAGGCCTGTAAATATTTCCCATGTGGGAAGTTAAAATAAAATGCATATCACTGATTCCATTTTAGTGCTTACTGATATCATATAAAGTGTCCAGGTGTTTGCTTTAAATGCACGCTTGGACAGAACATTGCCTTTAAAATTCATTTGTTTTAATAGTCACTCCAGGTATTTTCTCTTTGTTAATTATGTTGTTTTGGGAAACAGACTTCTTTCATTCATTGATCTTCAGTAAGCACTTTATCCTGTTCAGGCTTATGCTGAATCCGGAGTCTATTCTGGGAACTCTGGGAGCAAGGCAGGAATAAATTCACCCTGGATGGGATGACACACTCATTCACACACTCATTCACACGCTCATTCACACCTAAGAGCAATTTAGTGTAGCCAGTCTGCCTATCGGCATGTTTTTCAGAATGTGGGAGGAAACTGGAGAACCCAGAGGAAACCCATGCCTACACGGGGAGATTATGCTGCCTTTTTTTTTTTCTTTTTATCTAAAGATTTATAAATTCTGATGCTCTGTGACCATTAATGCAGGTGCTTTTCTAAAACACAAAAATCCAGTTTATCTTTAAGTTAAAAAGTTTCTTTTTTTTTTTTAAACCAAAGTACAGGTATAAACTTTTGTTTTGTTTATTGTTGTATAAAGTAAATAATAAATGTTATTAGTCCTGTTTTTTTTTAAAGGATTGTAGGATTCTGCAATCCAAACCTTCTTAGACAATAGCTATATCATGGAACATATCGCCTTATCAACAGTAAATCAGTAGAAGCTAATCTGTATGCTAGAAATCCAGGATCTTCTAGGATATAATGTGTGTACATGTATGTAGAGCTGAAGAACTTTCAGTAAAGCAGATTTGTATTATGTACAATAATGTCTTAAGACAGACAAATACATTGAGTCACTGCAGTGAAACTCAGCAAAAGGGGGTCAAAAAGGCTCTGAAATTTATCCAGAAACAGGAACTTTTAAACGGAAATCTTTCAAAGAGCCGAGGAGAGTGTCTCTGAAATTAAATTGTTACATAAAAAAAATAGTTACTTAAATTTATATTTCTAAAAAAAAAAAAATAGAAACCCTCACAGAATTTGTAATGCTTTACTGTCAATTTGCTGCCTTCTACTGGTGCTATGTTTTGTCTAGTGGATACCATTAAGGACCAATAATGGTAACGGTAATGGTTTTAATGGTTGGCTAATGGTTTGTAATGGTATTTGTAGTGGAAACCATTAGAATTTCTGTGATGGTTTCTATTGTTTTTTTTTTTTTTTTTCCAGCAGGGACAACACTGATGTAATTCTTGGACTCTAGACCCTGGTGTGTAGAACTGCTTTCTCCTCAGATTTCTCCACTTTATTCACACAGCAGCAGCTAGCATTAGTAATGATACTGATTTGGTCCATTGCTAAGTTGTGTACGTCTTGACTTTCATGTAAATAAAATGTATATTATTTCTTTGACCTGTTGGATTTTTGTTTTAGTAAACAAAAGGCTAAGAGCTTCGAACAGTCTCTGATATGCGCCCATGTATGTTTTAGCCTTTTGTTTTCATTTTGCATTACTGTCCTTTTATTCAGAGCCACAATGGAGCTACTTCATTAACTTCTTTCTAACAATTTCAATTAGCTCGGCATTTGGAAACACAGCCACAGCTATACAATATGTTTATTAAATAAAATGACAGTTTTTATTAATATATATATAATATATATTTTTCAAATTCAGCATGACCGATCTTCCCTTAAGAAAAAAGTTACAAACGCCCCGCCCACACGTTACCATAACAACGAAGCTAAACCCGGAAGTTGAATCGTCGACGCAGCCAAAGCTTAATCTGTAAATCTGAAAAACCAACCGACATTTTAAAACCGCCATTCAAAAATCAAAATAAACATTATGACTATTGGTTTCGAAAAAAACAAACAAATTCTGACTCTTTAAACATTTTAAACCATCGAAAACTAATTATCTTCTCAAAGCTCTTCTTTTACAGCGCGCACAAGTGACACCTGCTGGTGCACATGATGTAGTGCAGTTCAACTTAAAAAAACAAAAAACAAAAAAAACATCATCTTACCAGCATTTAACGCCCCCCAACTTCCACATTAAATCTTGGTTATTATAATGTTATGATAATAATAAAAAAATCCAGATGCATGATGCATCACATCTAAAATCCAGTATCAGTGTATCTACATTGATTGCAATGCATCCTTACGACCAGCAGGTGTCACCCGTGTGCACTGTGAATAAATTATACTACATTACTAGATATTCTAGATACTAGATATTCACTATTACATCATTAAACCCCACACAGCTCTAAATAAAGCCCAGTCTGAGTACACAACCCATTCAGTGTCTTTAAGGACCAGACGTTAATATGCTGATGTTCTGTGAACAGCAGAGACATTTCAAATGTCAAGATAAAACGTGTTTAATAATTTATATCTCAATTTATGTGTATAATTCACACACACACACACACACACACACACACACACACAATCATAAAGCATTTTATGTAGTACAGACTCTGAATTACTCAGTAAAAAAAGAAGAAATGAAGAAATGAATTTGAAGAAATGCCTCAAATTACAGATATGATCCATACATCACAGCCGACACACATATAACGGTACATATGTAATGATACACATACACCGTTCAGCCATAACGTTAAATCCACCTGCCTAATATTGTGTAGGTCCCACCAAAACCTTTCTGATCCGTCGAGGCATGGACTCCACGAGACCTCTGAAGGTGTGCTGTGGTTTCTGGTACCAAGACGTTAGCAGCAGATCCTTTAAGTCCTGTAAGTTGTGAGGTGGGGCCTCCATGGATCGGACTTGTTTGTCCAGCACGTCCCACAGATGCTGGATGGGATTGAGATCTGGGGAATTTGGAGGCCAAGTCAACACCTTGAACTCTTTATCATGTTCCTCAAACCTTCCCTGAACAAGTTTTGCAGTGTGGCAGGGAGCATTATCCTGCTGAATGATGCCACTGCCATTAGGGAATACCGTTGCCATGAAGGGGTGTCCTTGGTCTGCAACAATGTTTAGGTAGGTGGTACGTGTCAAAGTAACATCCACATGAACGCCAGGACCCAAAGTTTCCCAGCAGAACATTGCCCAGACCATCACACTGCCTCCGCCGGCTTGCCTTCTTCCCACAGTGCATCCTGGTGCCATCTCTTTCCCAGGTAAGCGACACACACGCACCCGGCCATCCACATGATGTAAAAGAAAACGTGATTCATCAGACCAGGCCACCTTCTTCCACTGCTCCATGGTTCAGTTCTGATGCTCACGTGCCCATTGTAGGAGCTTTCGGCGGTGAATAGGGTCAGCATGGGCACTCTGACCGGTCTGCAGCTACACAGCCCCATATGCAGCAAGCTGCCATGCACTGTCTCAATTGTATCTCTGAAAGTCACAAAAACATGTTTATAATCACACGATTCATATGTAAAATGGTTTTTAGACACATTTTTAATGTCATTTTTTAAGCAAACATTTCAAATGGTTCTTTTACTTTCGCATATTATTGACGTCACAGATGTAACTGAGTTCATAATAACATGTCGAAATGCACCTTCACGTCAGACCACATGTTACTCACATGTGAGAAACATCTGACATTGATCATGATTTTTATGTAATGGTAAACTCCAACTCTATTGCTTCACCACAGCAGAAAGCTTCACCAGAATGAAGGACTCATTACGCATTGATGTTGTACAAATTTGAGCAGAATTTTACTGGATCATGCTTTCGTGCTGCTTCTCCATGTGGGGGTGTCCCGTCCTGTCCACCACTGGCTATATCATGTACCATGCTGCTGTGTTTTAGTGATTATTGATTAAGCCCACTCATCTTACCAGTCATTATCAAATTTTACCCGGCCTCATTAACTTATCTCGCTCACCTGGTTACGTTTTGACACTGGTTTTGCCTGGCAGACACATTACAGGTAACTGCGTGTGTATACTTCTCCTTTTTGACATTTTTTAGGAACAACATTTAGTTCTCACTTCTCATTTATTTATCACTGAGCTATGCATATTAGCACACACACACACACACATACACGCACAAAGCTGCCTGTATTGATCACCAGCTGCAGAGGAGCAATAAAATGCTGCACTTGGTGTTTATCCTGCTCACCATGTCAGGTATGAAATAAACTGTTCAGTGTTCAGTTTTTAACTTTTTTGCTGGAACTAGGACATGGACAGATTCTGGAAATTACAGCTTTAATCTTTATTTGTAAGGAATAAAAGAATGTGTGTGGTGCTGTTACATTGGAGACTCCTTCCACAGAAGTTAAATAAATGTTTCCTTACAGAAACCTTCATATCAATGATTACACACGTTTTTTAAATCCATTTCTGTGGAGGATCCGCCGTACCATGTAACACCAAGTCCTGATATCTCCATATCACTGTTACGCCCATTAACTATTTGAGAGAGCTTCAGAGATGTTTTATAAGAATCTTTATGCTCTATTTTGAAAGACATAAACATTTTTTGACATAGAAGCAGCATTTTGTAGTGGAACAAAACAATAATCGACATTTTATTCTTCTGTTTTAGTCTTTAACTTTGCAATTTTCACAGATTTCTCTACACACTTATTTTGCAGGTGTTCTCACTCAGAGCAGTGACTGGAGTGTGAAATATCCCGATAAGCCGATCTGTGCTGTGAGAGGATTCAATGTCTCCATTCCCTGTAGTTATCATTATCCACAAAATTATCAGGTGTTACAAATGCTTTGGTGCTCAATGAACTCAAACACAGATGAGTGTCAGAATCCACCGTATGTTTATAGCAGCTCATCAAACACCAGGCCAGACTTTGAGTACGCTGGAGACAACAAATCAGACTGCACTTTGTTAATCCTCAACGTACAGTTCAGTTATTCTGGAGAATACAAATTCAGATTTATAACCAATAATGTAACCAATGGCACATGGACTGGTGATCCTGGAGTGATTCTACAAGTTGCAGGTAAAAATTAGTAATCAAAAATTTCCTTTCCAAGCCTTTAGGAATAAATGTATAGTTCTGCAAAGGCAAGATTCTCTTTTTGAGCTTAGAGTTGCTTCAAAAACCTGAGTTAAATTAGTTAATTAGTTAAATCATATAATCATTAATTAAAAGCTAGTACAGGATTAGTTTTTAATTAATTCAAGAGTAATTGAAGTAATTGATTCAAGAAAACATTATTAAAAACTGAGAAAAACATCTAGCTGTTTGAGAAAAAACAGTAGGAAACATATGTATGTATTTATGTATTCTGTTCACACACATTATTGCTATATTTCATTCAGGTGTATGCTCACACAGTGTTCATTTTTGAGTCTTTTAATGACTATCACATGATATTGACTCTCAGAATACTCCTCTGTATGTTATGCTTTATAATCTGTACTGCATTTACTCAGTAAAAACACAGTTTGGACAAATTGTTTGTGAAAAATGAATTTGATTATTTATAACTATCAGAATAAATGGCTATTTTGGTGAACTCAGATTTTAATTCTCAACTGTATTGGAACTGTAGTATAATTATTAGCCCCCTCTCAGTCCTGATTCACTGACGTTGAGTCTTTCCTGCTCTCTGAAAAAGATATAAAGGTGTCACTAATCAGGCTCAGTGGAAACGGAAACCTTAAGCAAGGAGACTCGTTAAATCTGACGTGTGATGTGAACTGCACACACAGTTCCTCACAGTTTGTGTGGTCTAAGAACAACGAGCAGTTAAACACATCAGGACCCGTTCTTCACTTTCCTGCTCTAACCGTGAGGGATTCTGGGAGTTACACCTGCACTTGGAAAACCAATGTGACATCAGAATCTAAAACGATCAGCCTTCAGGTCGAGGGTGGGTCCATCTGCTCACAACATTCCTGAAGTTTAAATATCAGACTGTCTCTAATGATTACTGAAGGAAATTAAGTGATTTGTCTTCAGTTAAATATTCATAGGTGAATTTAATATTGTTGTTTTCGTTTCAACAGGAGAAAATCAGTGGAAAATCTGGATTATTGTTTTGGTGATAGTCGGAGTGATTTCGATTTTAGTGACTGGAGCTGTGATTTACAGGAGGTAAAACTCTTAAAACTGCTTATTTTTTATACAATGCAATCTATACAGTCTAAAACACTCGCAGTCTGCTGGTGAAAACAACATCTCGTTCACAGAACATCTCACTCACAGGGTGTAACACCAAAGAGTTAAAACCAGCAATTAACATGTATTCTGTGGTTAATAAACAGGTTTCTGGGTGATCGTAGGTCTGCGCACACTGAGCAGCAGAAGGAGGACGATTCTACTATCTACGCTAATGTACAGCAGCAGAAGAATAGTTGTGCTATCTATGCTAATGTACATCTATAGCTATCTGTGCAATCACAACGAGCTGATCACAGTTTCACACCTCATTAACTTCATCCCCTGTGAGCTGAAAAAAATCGAACAATATATAGCATACACAATTGCTGTGTATTGCATTTGAATTAAATTTTATAATGTCATAAATAAAGGATGGTTAAGATGGTTTAAGTGCTGATGATACTTATTTACAATGAAAGGAATAAAGTATTTTCCTATAAAGTGCTTTTATAGGAAAATAATCAGTGCCAGGCTGGTGTGATGTTCCCACCGCAAAGCACAAATTAAATCAAATTTAATCAAATATGGTGCTTCTTGGTTGCTGTTTTAACACATTAAGTCATGTTAAGCTGTTTCGTTATCTTTCATCTCTTTTTTTTTAATTAGGAAAAGCATTAATATTTAATACATTTAAAGCAATTTACCTCTTCTACCAGTAGACAAATTTATAAATCTAATAAATAACATGGAAAGAGAATAACATGATGCCACAGCAATTCTAATACAACCAGCAAACCAAAAACCCAAACCCCTCCCACTCCGCTTAGTATAGATAGAAAAGGAGGATGAAAAAAGGCAAAAGAAAAATAATTAATTAAAACAAAACAAAAAAGGGTGTGTGTGTGTGTGTGTGTATGTGTGTATGTGTGCATGTGTGTGTGTGTGTGTGTGGGGGGGGTATGACAGTGACTTTAAGCCACTGAGATACAGCTGATGGTCTGGAGGTTTTCCAAAGCGCAGGCTATTAAAGATGTAAAGGCCAGAGTATCTAATTGCTTTGTGCTGTACCGAGATAAATCCAACGGCACCCCAAAAATTGGTATAGCAGGGCAGACATCAGTTTTAGTTTTAAGAATTGCAGACATAAAGTAGTCACACCAGAATCTATGTAGCACTGGACAGAGGAAGAACATGTGACTTAAATTACAAGGAGAGTAGAGACATCTGCCAAATGCTGTTTGTATGGGTTTCCATAGAAAACAGTTTACTAAATGACAATTCACACTTTTATCCATTTATAGTTATAAATATAGTTATAAACTTTGATTGTAATGCCTATAACAATGTTGATGATGTATTGAACAATAAAAACTAGACACAAGCAGCAATCTGTGGGGGAAATGCCTGGTGAACACTGGCTTAAAAATCTACTGACAGAAAAACAAAATAATAATAAAATGAGAACTTAAAAGTCATCACTATAACTGTCTATGTCCTGGAGTCTCAGAATCACTGTTATGATCATCAACTATTTGCGAGAGATTACAGAGATGTTTTATAAGAATCTTTATGCTCTATTTAAAAAAAAGATTTTGGATATACAAGCAGCATTTAGTGGAGCAAAACAATATTTAAAATAGGATTGAATTTTGTATGTGTTGTAGGAGCACTTGAAGATTACAAATGATAGAACTGACACTTTATCAGTCTCTTCTGTCTTTAGGTTTGGAATGATTTTTCTACACACTTATTTTGCAGGTGATCTCATGCAGAGATACTGGGGTGTGGAATATACTGAGCCGGTTTGTGCTGTGAGAGGATTCAGTATCTTCATTCCCTGTAGTTACTATTATCCACAGCCAAATTATCAGGTTGTGCAAATGCTTTGGTGAAAGGGGCAGCTGCCATGGCCCCGGACTGCCACCAGAGGGAGACAGAGAGCTGCCTCGCAGTAATTAGTAACCTGCTGCACCTGTGACTGGCCCATTTAAGGGCTGCTTACAGGTTGCTCAAATGCTCAGTCTTGTGTTTAC
>CM040996.1:890372-902724 GCA_022985145.1 Pangasius djambal | reverse complement strand
AATCACTACAAACATCCTCCGACAACATTACTGAAGTCCGCAAAACTAATCCCGTCTGAATACGGCTTTAGAAACAAGATTTTCTGATTCTGATGTTGATCATTACCATTTAATGCAGGGAGTTTTTAATGACATAAAATCCCGGCACGGCCGAGCTGCCACTGTTGGATTCTTGAGCAAGTTCTTTAAACTTCATCTGTTATTTATCTTTAGATTTTGTTACTGTAATAATTAACACAATAACAGTGATGATGATGATGATGATGCCCACTGCTATATTAATGTATTTGCCTACTTTGAATAATATAGATAAAGGTTTTTTCCGCTATTACACCAGATCCTCAAGTCTCTAGTTTGATTTTTCAGAAAATAAATGTATGAAGTTTGAGTGTAACAGCAGAGTGGATGTATGTTCATGTCTTCAACTACAGAAGATGTGTTGAGGTCTGCTGCAGAGAACGACATCGCCATCCAGTGATGGAAACCTGAACCTCTGTACATTTTCTCTTCATTTACTGAGCAGTTGTAATAAAGCATCTGGTTAATCAGGCTACTCTGGATGTGAATTCATTCACGTGTTTTAACCATCATCCTCCCAAAAAAGAAAAAAATCATACGCTTTAGAACATAAACACAATTTTATTGTTCTAGAAGTTTAATGTGAAACAAGTCTGAGGCCTTAAAAATAAAAACCCATCATTCTGCAGAGGAAGTAACTGTAAAAGATGTGGTTTAGAACAGAGACTGGAAGTATTTACTAAATATGCCGTGCATACAGACAAGTGTGTGTTGGTTTCTGTTACAGGTTGTGTAGGTTTCATTTGTGTATCAGTTGTATTAAATTATACAGCAAAAGTAATAATCGATTCCAGTATAAATGTGATGTACTTATGGCTAGCTACTTTATGAACACTTCATTGATATTATCTTTTCATAAAGTGCAATAGTTGCATATCATGTCTTCTGCTTCTGCTGTGGTTTGTAGATCAAATGTATTTTATTGTTTTAGAAAATAAATGCATAAAGCTTCAGTATAAAAGCAGAGTGTACTGCATCCTGGCGAGTAGAGCAGCTTACAGGAGAAAGGAGGGGAGATTTCTACTCTAATTTAGATGCAAAAGATCATAAAAAGCAGTAAATGATCCTAAATCAGGAACTCTTTAAATGTTAAATAGTTGGAGTAAATTAGAATCTCATAGAAATTAAGAATTGTTTCTAAACCAACTTCAAAAATTGTTCCATGACTGAAATTCCAATAAATGTAATAAATAGCTAAGTTGTCTATCATGAAATTAAGCTCAAATGCAACATAAAGAAATGTAAGTGGGGTGTAACTTTCATCTCACACAGGAAATTCACAAGAAGACTAATTTGAGCATGCTGTGTGAAACTGTGATCAGCTCATTGCTATTACACATTAGCGTAGATATCAGAATCGTCCTCATTCTGCTGGACATCAGTGTAGATATCAGAATCGTCCTCATTCTGCTGGACATTAGCGTAGATTTCAGAACCGTCCTCCTTCTGCTGCTCAGTGTGGACACTCCTGCGCTCACACAGAAACCTGTTTGAGGCACAAACTACACGTTAACTGCTGTTAACTACTAAATTAACAGTTTGGCTGCACAGCTTGTGACATGTCAAGATTGTATGCTTTCATAAAGACATTTTTTGTTTCACCAAAAGATTGTGAGGTTTTTTTAGACTGTTTTACCTCCTGTTGTAAATCACAGCTGGGATAGCTACGATGATGAAAATCACTCCAGCTGTCAACACAACAATGATCCAGATTGGCCAATGATCAGGATTTTCACCTGTTAAAAAACAACAGTATTTAACATGTGAATATTTAACTAAACACAAGTCACTTTATTTCCTTCAGCAATCATTTGTGACATTCAGGAATGTTGTGAACAGATGGACCCACCTTCGACCTGAAGGCTGATTGTTTCATTGGTTTCCCAAGTGCAGGTGTAATTCCCAGAATCCCTCACGGTTAGAGCAGGAAAGTGAAGAACGGGTCCTGATGCAGGTAAGAGCTCGTTGTTCTTAGACCACACAAACTGTGAGGAACTGTGTGTGCAGTTCACATCACACGTCAGATTTACCGAGTCTCCTTGTTTAAGGGTTCCGTTTCCACTGAGCCTGATTAGTGACACCTTTATATCTTTTTCAGAGAGCAGGAAAGACTCCACGTCAGTGAATCAGGACTGAGAGGGGGCTAATAATTATACTACAGTCGAATTCTAAAGTCTGAGTAAACAACACGTTCTTATATAATGTGCTTTGTTATTTTTTTTTAAATAAATTATATTTCTTCAAAAAGATTCTATTATTTTTATTAATATATGTTTTCTATGTAATGTCTACACCACAGCGCTGCTGAGTTCTGGACTGTGATTGGTCAGAAGGTGTTGATTAATTTTCTAGAACAGCAGCTCTGTCAGTAGCACAGCTGCAAATCGCAGGTTTCTATTAATGCACTTGTTCTGTTATGAGAAAATAATCAACATCACGTCAGGCTGCATCACACCACCAGGTCATTGATTATTTTCCAATAACTGCGTGCCCCATCACGTGCTGTCATTAATTTATTAGAAGCTGAAGATATTTTTGATATCTGGTAGAATAAAAACACTTTTTCACAGTGGAACCTTATGGAAAGTTCATTATGCACATAAAGAATATTTTATTTTAGCTTTTTTCAAACCATAGCATTTACCTGCAACTTGTAGAATCACTCCAGGACGACCTGTGTATCTGCCACTGGTCACATTAGTTATAAATCTGAATTTGTACGTTCCAGAATAACTGAACTGTAGATTGTGGATTAACAAAGTGCAGTTTGATTTGTCGTCTCCAGCGTACTCAAAGTCTGACTTGGTGTTTGATGAGCTGTTATAAACATACGGTGGGTCATGACACTGATCTTTGTTTGAGTTCATTGAGCACCAAAGCTTTTGTAACACCTGATAATTTTGCTGTGGATAAGAATAACTACAGGGAATGGAGACACTGAATCCTCTCACAGCACAGATCAGCTTATCGGAATATTTCACACCCCAGTCACTGCTCTGAGTGAGAACACCTGTGTAGAGAAATAAATGGAGATTAAAAGTTATACCGATATTTTGTTTATTTGTTGTGTGTTTTCAAGTTCATGGGAGCTCATCTATTATTTCATATTACTGCATGGTACAGAATATATCTTTATATCTGTTTAGCTATACGTATTCACACCTGTATACAGTTATTCATTTATATTTGTAATAAATAAATAAATAAATAAATAAATAAATAAATAAGAAATGAATGGATGAAAAAGAACATGTATATCTATATATATATATATATATATATATATATATATATATATATATATATATATATATATATATTTTTTTTTTTTTTTACCTGTTTAGCTTTTCAGGCTTTTTTTTGACATAAAATTTTAACATCTTATATTACTTTAATCATTTATACAAATTATTTTAAAAATCATTCACACTAATATGAAATATTTTACAATTAGACTGTGGTGCATTTGCCTGTGAGTTATAATTTAAAGCAGGCAGGAAGAATAAAAGTCTTAAACAACTTAGAAAATGGCACCTTTTGTTTGAACCCGCCCATTTTTTCAAGTGATCAAAAATATTGGAACATATGACTGACAGGTGTTTCTTGTTGCCCAGGTGTGCCCTGATAGACTGACTGTTTAAACAATTAATAGCTCTGAGCATCTACTCTTGGTGTGAGCCTTGGGTTTCACTTGTGAAGACTGCATTTATTTTTGTAAAGGATAAATCAACATGAAGATCAGAGAGCTGTCTTTGGGAGAAAAGCAAGCCATTTTGAAGCTGAGAATAAAGGGAAATTCGATCAAAGCCATTGCACAAACATTGGGCAAAGCCAATACAACAATTTGGAATGTCCTAAAAAAGAAAGAAACCACTGGTGTACTAACAAACAGACATCGAACAGGTTGGCCAAGGAAACCAACAGCAGTTGATGACAAACATTGTGAGAGCTGTGAAGAAAACCCCCAAAACATTAGTCAACATCAGCAACTACCTCCACAGGGCAGGGTGCAGGTATCACAATCCACCATTTAGAGAAGACTTTAAGAGCAGAAATATAGAGGCCATACTACAAGATGCAAACCACTCATCAGCAGTAAGAATCGGAAGGTCAGATTGAATTCACAAAGAAATACAGAGTGATGGAAAGGCCAAAGTGTGGAGAAAGAAAGGATGTGCTCATGATCCGAAACATACTGTATGTGCTCATGGTGGAGGTAGTGTCATGGCTTGGGCTTGCATGGAACACGCTCACTAATCTTTATTGATGATGGAACTCATGATGGTAGCAGCAGAATGAATTCAGAAGTCTACAGAAACATTCTATCTGCCAATTTACACACTATAATTGGGAGGAACTTCATCATGTTGCAAGACAGTGACCAAAAGCACACTGCCAACACAACAAAGGACTTCATCAGGGGAAAAAGTGGAAGATTTTAGTCTGGCCAAGTCAATTATCAGACCTTAACCCAGCTGAGCAGCATTTTGCCTCCTGAAGAGGAGACTGAAGGGTGAAACACCCCAAAACAAACAACAACTGAAAGAAGCCACGCTACAAGCCTAGAAAAGCAACTCAAAAGAAGAATGCAACAGGTTGGTGATGTCAGTGGGTTGTTGGCTTGATGCAGTTATTGCAAGCAAAGGATATGCAACAATTGGGTTGTCTGCCACTAAAGGTGCCATGTTCTAAGTAGTTTAGCGCGTCTAGATGTACACATCAGGAAATGAAAGCTGAAATTTTGATCTAATGTGTCATATTCATCTTTTGATCTGAAACCCAAATGTCTTAAACTTAAATAATCATTAGGACTGTTTTCTCAGACAGCAATTAATAGTTCACTAACATTAGAGAGTATAATGTTTGTGCAAGTGTATAATCCAGTAACTGAGCGTACTCACTGCAACATCAATCAACAAACAGTTAAAACCCTGAACAATAATTCTGTATAAGAGTGAGATGATGTTTCATACCGGACAGTGTGAGCAGAATCGTAGCCAAATGCAGCATCTTCATCTCTTCTTCAGTAAGAACTTCACACACTCAGTGTTGGGTCTATGTATATACACTGAGCTCACTGACTTGGTCATGAAATGTGAGAATTAAAACCACTTCCTGGATCAAAAGAATGCACCTATTATAGCTACAACCTCAAACACCACACACAGTGCATGGCATGCACTATGGGAAGAAGGTAACCTGGTGGAGGCAGTGTGATGTTCTGGGCAATGTTCTGCTGGGAAACCTTGGGTCCTGGCATTTATGTGGATGTTACCTTGACACGTACCACCTACCTAAACATCGTTGCAGACCAAGTACACCCCTTCATGGCAACGGTAATCCCCAATGTCAGTGGCCACATTCAGCAGGATAAAGCACCCTGCCACGCTTCGAAAATTGTTCAGGGATGGTTTGAAGAACATGACAAAAAGTTCAAGGTGTTGACTTGGCCTCCAAATTCCCCAGATCTCAATCCCATCCAGCATCTGTGCTGGACAAACAGGTTCTCTCTATGGAGGCCCCACCTCTCAACTTACAGGACTTAAAGGATCTGCTGCTAACACCTTGGTTAGCACAGCACACCTTAAGAGGTCTTGTGGAGTCCATGCCACAACGGAAATGGATTTGGTGGGACAATATTAGGAAGTGTACATTTATATGTATATACACACACACACACACACACACACACACACACACACACACCGCTTGTGTTCAAAGTTTGAATACACCTGTTTCAAGAATGTTTTTATTCACTTTTAATATTTTGTAGTATTTCAAGGTTAGTAATAAAATAAAAATAATAAAATAGCACATATATAAAAAAGTGTCGAACAAAATCAAACTATGTTTGTAGTATTTTAACAGCAGTCTGGAGTCATTTTTTGACAGCAAAAATGTCTCTGAGGCCCTCTAGTGGCTGGCTGCGGTACAATTTTATACTCTGTCTATTCTCATTAGTGAATGTTGGAAAACTTCCATTTTAAGATCAATCTCCACAAAATATTTTTGGAAATAGTCTTCAGCTGACCCTGATCTCTCCCCAGGTATTCCCCCTTACGAGATGTTTTATAGGAGTTATTTGGTGATAAATAAAAGGGCGTGGTTGATGAGGTGATTGACAGTTGTGGACACAACAGTTGAGTCATGAGGTGCATGCACCTTCCAACACACACCTGAAGCTCTGGACAGTTCTGTAGCAAAGCCATGTCTTGTTCTGCTGTGAACTGTTCTAACAGACCCTCAGCGGGGAACTCTCTGCGGTTCCCCTTCAGGAACTCGAGCTGTGTCGAAACACTATGGGAATGCCCTCAGGGTGACCACGCTCTGAATCACGTATGTAACCAGTCCAATGGATGGGCGAGATGTCACGGGCAGGGTGACGTAGCGACCAGGAAGCTTGAAAGCACGTGCGGTGGATACAGCGGCAGCTTTTTTCATTCAGCGCGCGCTCTGTGCGTGTCAGTCTTTTCATGTTGTTTGTCTTTCACCATAGCATGCCTAAAGCTAGCGAAAAGACAAAACATAAGGGCGAGAGCAGGCAGCGTTATAGGCTGTGTATTTCTCCCTGCCCGCGCTATATTACGCGTGGGGATACACACGGTCTGTGCATTGTCTGCTTGGGACGCATTGTGAGCATTTGCTGCTGTGTGTGCTTTGCTACCGGAAGGCTCTCTTTGAGAAGGGAGCCTTCACTCGCATTCCTCACGGTGCTGGCCCCGCTTCTGCTGAGGCAGAGCGGCGGTTACACTCGTGGGGATCGCAAATGGATTTGGTGGAGGGAATGGAGACTGGCGAGTCCCCATCTTCTTCACCCACCAGATCTACTGTCCGCTCTCTGGGATTGGAAGCCAGCTCTGCGGTTTCTTCCCCCTGGGAAGAGGACTCGACGGTCCGCCTGTCTTCCTCCGAGGAGGTTGACGTGTAGGGTGTCAATGAGGATTCGCCCCCTCAATCTCCCCAGTATGAGGAGCTGTAGGAGGTGGTCACTCATACTGTGGCCAAGCTGAATATCGACTGGCCCGTCGAGAAACGGGATGGACCGCAGAAAAGCAGACTGGATGAACGCGTTCTGTGGAGTAAGCCGCCACCTCCAGGCCGGAGCCTACCTTTCTTCCCCGACCTCCACACCGAGGTGTCAAGGTCGTGGGGGAGGCCTTTCACGGCCCGTATCTTCAGTCCCGCCTCCAGTCATTACGCCATTGTGGCGGGGCTGAGTGAGCATGGTTACAGGGCGATGCCCCGGGTTGAACAGACGCTGGCGAGCTATCTGTCCCCTGGCACGGCATCGTCCCTGAAGGCTCCAGCATTGCCCTCTAAGCCGCTGTGGACCACCTCAGCGCTGGTGGGCAAGGGGTACATGGCAGCAGGCCAGGCTGGTGCTTGCCTGCACACCATGGCGGTGTTGCAGGCCTACCAAGCCGATCTGCTGAAAGAGCTAGACGAGGGCGGGGAGATTAAGTCTGAGGATGTCACCGAGCTCAGACGAACCACTGATCTGTCTCTCCGTGCCACCAAAGAGACCGCCCACGCTATCGGCAGGTCCATGGCAACACTGGTGGCTGCGGAGAGACATCTGTGGTTGACCCTGTCCGATATGAAAGAATGGACACCCCGCTTGCGCCTTCTGGCCTGATCAGGTCTGAGGACTGGTTTGTCACGATCAATCTAAAAGATGCATACTTCCATATCTCCATCCCTCCCCAACACAGGAAGTTCCTGATGTTTGCTTTTGGGTTACCACTTTCACGAAGTGTTTGGATGCTGCTCTGGCTCCTCTGAGACTCCAGGGCATCCGCATACTGAATTATATCGACGATTGGTTGATATTAGCTCAATCGGAGCAGGCGGCGGTTTGGCATCGAGATGTCATTCTCGCCCACATGAAAGAGCTGGGGTTAAGTCTAAACGTCAAGAAAAGTGTGCTTTCTCCAGTACAGAGAACCACTCATCTGGGCGTGGTGTGGGATTCGACCACAATGCAGGCACGTCTGTCTCCTGCTCAGATCGAGTCGATCCTCACAGCAGTCATGAGAGTGAGAGAAGGCCAGTCACTCACTGTAAAGCAGTTTCCAGAAACTGCTGCATCTGATGGCAGCTGCGTCCTACGTGATACCTTTTGGCCTGCTATACATGAGACTCCTACAGTGTTGGCTCAAGGCCAAGGGGTTCTCCCCGAGGGGAAACCCACTTCGCATGATCAAGGTCACACGGCGATGTGGAGGAAACCTTGGTTCTTGTCCCAGGGCCTGGTGCTGGGAGCTCCTTGTCGCCACGTAACGCTAACCATGGATGCATCTCTCACCGGTTGGGGAGCGGCGGCCATCTCACGTGGCACATCAACTGCCTGTAGATGCTGGCCGTGTTTCTAGCATCGAAACACTTTCTCCCGGACCTAAGAGATCGTCATGTGTTGGGGCACACCGACAACACAGCGGTGATCTCTTACGTCAACCACCAGGGAGGTCTGCATTCGTGCCCCCTTTACAGCCTGGCACTGCAAGGCAGGGGCCAAGGCCCGGGGAATGGAGGCTTCACCCCGAGGTGGAGAGTGTTTGCCAGGCTCAGATGGATCTGTTTGCAACTCAGGAGATATTGCACTGTCCACTCTGGTTCTCTCTGACTCATCCATCTCCTCTCGGACTGGATACCATGGTACAGACTTGGCCGAGGCTTCGTGTTTACACCTTTCCCCTGATTGCTCTGCTCCCGGGAGTTCTGGAGAGAGTGCGCCAGTACGGGGTCCATCTGTTGTTAGTAGCCTTGTTCTGGCCGGGCCGAATATGGATCTCGGACCTGATTTCCTTTCTCAACGGCCCTCGCTGTGGGTGTGGCCTCTGAGGGCCCGTGACGTCTCGCCCATCCATTGGACTGGTTACACACGTGATTCAAAGCGTGGTCACACTGAGGACGTTCCCATCGCGTTTCGACGCAGCGTCTCGTTCCCTCGGGGAACCATGGTTACATGCGTAACCTGGAGACATTTTCCCAGTATGTTGCTCATTGTGATGCTTAAGCTAGGTCGTCGTAATGATGTTATAACTAGTAAACCAACATGAGCGAAAGAAGTGATGGCACAACGAAGGCAGCTAACACTAGCTACATTTCATAATAATTCACTATTAACTGTATGACCTTAGAGAACACTCAGTGTGGTGTGTTAAGGTTAACCAGTCTCTCCTTTTTTAAACAAATGCCACAGAAAAAATGAGTGGAGTATATAACAGCAGTTCTCCATTCAGATGGATAACTCACTGCAGGTGTCAGAGCTAGCTTAACATCATGGAGAGCAGCAAATTTTTCCTCAGAAAAAAGTTGTGTTGAGTGTAAATGTTGACTGCTGTTATATTTTCAGTTGGTACATTACATTCACTACGTATACTTTCATTACTTTGATTAAAATGATGGATAACATCAGCTAGCTAGCAAATGGTAGCTCATCTTAAATTGCACTTCATGTAATAAAACCGCGCATGCTCAGGTACGAGTATCCATCACTAATATGGGTGTGTCAGAGGTACGAGTGTCCATCACTAATATGGGTGTGTCAGAGGTACGAGTGTCCATCACTAATATGGGTGGGCGAGAGGCACAAGCGTCCATCACTAATATGGGTGGGTGGGAGATAAAAGTGTCCATCACTAATATGGGTGGGTGAGAGGCGGACCCACTGTCTACCTTGCCTTTCTCCATTTATTCAATATAGAACTTCTGTAGCGCTTTGGGCTTCAGCCACTAGAGGGCAGCATTGACCAATTTATAGCGCTAAATCAATTTCATTTCATTTAATTCTGCAGAACTGTATAGTCTAACCTTACACTGAAAGATTTATACATTTATTTATTAAATGTTCACACAAGAGAAGCCAGTTCACCTAAGAAAACTATTCAAATGAATGCCAAGCCATAGCAGGCAAAAAGAAAAGAAAGGAAAATTATTACATTAACTTGAAGATGCAAAGATTCATCAAAGCAGTAAGCGAACATAAACCAGAAGCTTAGTATCAGCAGCACCTAAACCATCTAAACCAACCTAACACCAGAGCACGAATTCTGGATTGTGATTGGTCAGAAGGTGCCGATTAATTTTCTATAACAGCAGCTCTGACAGTAGCACAGCTGCATATCACAGGTTTATATTAATGCACTTGTTCTAAAACGTTATTGGTTCTGTAGAAAAAGTTCACTCACAACTCATTCACCAGCTCATTACAGTGAACGCGCCACGTAAATTGATAAAAAAAAAATTGCATAGTCTCTGATATGGTAAAGTTTTCTTCAAGGAGATGTTTGTATATTATTTATGGAAGGAGTCTCCTGTGTCAGTGCTTTGAAACAGTCAGAGGTAACACGAAATCTTCCCCACAAGGTCTGTTACATCCTCATTCCACCCCCCTCATCCTTGGTTGCATGTTTCCATGCATTTTGTCACTGTCTTACCATCTTCACATGGTAATACATTTATTTTTCATGGTATATAGATTTTCGAAGATTTTCAGATTTTCAGATTGTTGATTTGTCCACTCCTAAGGTTTCTGGTATCTCTGTGATAGGTCTCTTTTTTTCAGCCTAATGATGGCCTCCTTCACTTGTATCGACACCTCTTTGGACCGCATATTGAGAGTTCCCATGAACAGCTACCAAATGCAAATTCAACACTTGGAATCAACTCTAGATCTACTTTTATCCCCTTAATTTGTCATGAAATAATGAGGAAACAGGCCACACCTGGCCATGAAACTGCTTATCAGTCAATTGTCCAATTACTTTTAGCCTGTGAAAATGGAGGGACTCTGTAGAAAATGGCTGTAATTCCTAAACTTCCTAAAATTAATGCAGTATTTTGTTAAACCTTTTGAATTAATGCTGAAAGTCTCCACTTCAATCACATCTTGATTACTTAATTTCAAAACTGTTGTGGTGGTTTACTGAAGCAAAATTACCAAAATTGTGTCACTGTCCAAATACTTATGGACCTGACTGTACATTTAGTTTACTATAATAGACAGTATGATGAATAAAATGTGAGAGAAAATTTGGTGTTTCTCGGTTGCAGTTTTAACACATTAAGCCGTGTTAAGCTGTTTCCTTATAAAAGGTTTTTATAGAGCCGAAAACGGTTTTGTGAAAATGATTTTTCAGTTCCTGCTTAGCCCTTTGGGTGGTGGAGAGGGATTATGAAAAGGTAAGTGTGTGAGATTTGGTGTCGTTGTTTTGGTGGTTCTTGTTCACCTGAGTTGGATCTAGCACTGATTCGTCACACTACTGGAATTGACAACACACACTTTTATAGTTATAAATATAGTTATAAACTTTGATTGTAATGCCTAGAACAATGCTGATGATGTATTAAACAATAAAACTAAACACAAGCAGCAATCTGTGGGGTCCAAGAACTGGGAAATGCCTGATGAACACTGACTGATCGATGGTGACCATGTTTTTTTAAAATTTATTTTTAAATAACCTAATCATCATAAAAATCTACTTACAGAAAAACTTAATAAAATGAGTAATTAAAAGTCATCACTATAACTGTCCTTGTGCTGGAATTTTGTATGTGTTGTAGGAGCACTTGAAGATTACAAATGATAGAACTGACACTTTATCAGTCTCTTCTGTCTTTAGGTTTGGAATGATTTTTCTACACACTTATATTGCAGGTGATCTCATGCAGAGATACTGGGGTGTGGAATATACTGAGCCGGTTTGTGCTGTGAGAGGATTCAGTATCTTCATTCCCTGTAGTTACTATTATCCACAGCCAAATTATCAGGTTGTGCAAATGCTTTGGTGAAAGGGGCAGCTGCCATGGCCCCGGACTGCCACCAGAGGGAGACAGAGAGCTGACTCGCAGTAATTAGTAACCTGCTGCACCTGTGACTGGCCCATTTAAGGGCTGCTTACAGGTTGCTCAAATGCTCAGTCTTGTGTTTACCCTGTGAGGGCAAGACTAAGCTGGTATTGGTATTTTGAAAACTAGAGCTGTACTCTAGTCCTTTCCTCTGTGCTGTGTTGACCTTGCCTTGTCGACCTAGCCACTCTCTCATGTCTTCAGGTTCCTTCTCTTAGGGGGAAAAAAAACCCTCTTCTGTTTCCTTGTTCGCTCTCTGTAGTGAGCAGTCAGAGGTTTCTCCCCTGATGGTCCTAAGTTTGTGCCTTTAGTTTCTCCTTTGTTCCTATTCTTGCTAGCTCATCTGGGTTTCTTTGTTTTGGTTTGCTGCAGGGTGAAAGCTAGGCTTCATATGCCTTAAACCAGCTCCCCTTTTGATTTC
>CM040996.1:858908-869049 GCA_022985145.1 Pangasius djambal | reverse complement strand
ATCAATGACCTGGTGGTGTGATGCAGCCTGACGTGATGTTGATTATTTTCTCATAACAGAACAAGTGCATTAATAGAAACCTGCGATTTGCAGCTGTGCTACTGTCAGAGCTGCTGTTCTAGAAAATTAATCAACACCTTCTGACCAATCACAGTCCAGAACTCAGCAGCGCTGTGGTGTAGACATTACATAGAAAACAGATATTAATAAAAATAATAGAATCTTTTTGAAGAAATATAATTTATTTTTAAAAAAATAACAAAGCACATTATATAAGAACCTGTTGTTTACTCAGACTTTAGGACTCGACTGTAGTATAATTATTAGCCCCCTCTCAGTCCTGATTCACTGACGTGGAGTCTTTCCTGCTCTCTGAAAAAGATATAAAGGTGTCACTAATCAGGCTCAGTGGAAACGGAACCCTTAAACAAGGAGACTCGTTAAATCTGACGTGTGATGTGAACTGCACACACAGTTCCTCACAGTTTGTGTGGTCTAAGAACAACGAGCAGTTAAACACATCAGGACCCGTTCTTCACTTTCCTGCTCTAACCGTGAGGGATTCTGGGAATTACACCTGCACTTGGAAAACCAATGTGACATCAGGATCTGAAACGATCAGCCTTCAGGTCGAGGGTGGGTCCATCTGCTCACAACATTCCTGAAGTTTAAATATCAGACTGTCTCTAATGATTACTGAAGGAAATAAAGTGACTTGTGTTCAGTTAAATATTCACATGTTAAATACTGTTGTTTCTGTTTAACAGGTGAAAGTCTTATTACATGGCCGTTGTGGATCATTGTTTTAGTGACAGCTGGACTGATTGTGGTAGTTGTGATTTACAGCAGGAGGTAAAACTCTGAATATTTTATACATTACAATATATACAGTCTTTAAAAAGTCACATTATTCTTATCAATGTGTATTTTGGGTCTCTTACATGAGTTTGTGTGTGATTGCAGGTGCGTCCACACTGAGCAGCTGAAGGAGGACGATTCAGACATCTACACCACCGTACAGTACAATACATTCACCATGAACTGATCACACCTTCACACCTCAGTTACTTCATTCCAGACTCCTGCATGTCAGTTTCCCCTGAGAGCAGAAAGCAAAAAGACATGAGCTCCTTGTTTCTCTAAAGCAGCTTCATAAACTATCATGGAGCGATTTATAATCAATTAATGTGCGTGTGTGTGTGTGTGTGTGTGTGTGTGTGTGTGTGTGTGTGTGTGTGTGTGTGTGTGTGTGTTGTGCTGTTATAGTAAAATACAGATTGACAGGGTGGTGTGATGAACAGGAGTTACTGTTACCAGCCTGAAGTTGATTATATTCCTATAACAGCATGTCCCACCAGTGTTTTATTCCTCTTATACCACAGAGACGTGTTCATTATCTTGTATTAAAGAAGGACTCTGTCTTGAAGATGTCAGAAAACCTAAAATTTTTAATTTTAAATAGGTTTAAAGCACTGATCCTGGAGACTCCTTCCATAAATGTTACATAAACTTTCCTTACAAAAATCTTCACCATATCAACAGTTATTTTTAGTGTGTTTATGTGGATCGTCCACCGTACGAGTCCCTGTGAATCAGCTGTTACCATAGAAACGATAACGTATTAGAACGAGTGCATTAATATAAACCTGTGATTTGCAGCTGCACTACTGTCAGAGCTGCTGGTATAGAAAATTAATCAACACCTTCTGACCAATCAGGATCCAGAATTCGACAGCGCTGTGGTATAAGGTTGGTTTGGAAACAAGTGCTACTGATACTGAGCTTTGGGTTTATCACTTACTGCTTTAAAGAATCTTTGCATCTTGAGGTTAATGTAATAGATTTTCCTGCTTTTTTGCTTATTGTTGTATCGAGTAACTTAAAGGTAAAAATTAATGAATGAATTTCTGATTCTGCATGTAAACCTTAAAGCTGAATGTGAGTCGAGCCATAGCTATATCATGTAACACTTCTAAGCCAACAATAAGAAACTGATCAACAGAAACTGGACTGACAGAGCAGGTGTGATGTTACTGTTTAATCCACATTCGAGAACTTCACTGTCCAGTGCGTAAGTGTTCCTTGTACAATGAAATTCTTATTTTGCATGTTCTTACTGATTCTGCAGAAGACCATAAAGGATAAATAATACGAAACAAAAATATTGACATTGCTTAAAAAATAGTGCAAGATACTATGCAAGATGGAACTTTTTTTTTTTTTTTAATGTGACAAATTTGGAATTTTAAAAATTATTTTACATAAACAACAGTGGAGGTAAATACAAATATATACAGTAAAGGTACGCTTGGTCATATTTACATAAGGTACTGTGCAAGTTAAGGTAATGTGTAACAGTTTAGCCGTGGACTTGCTGTAGTCATTATGTTCATTGTTAATGTGTTTGCCTGCTATGGCTCGACTGAATAAAGGTTTTTTTTTTATTATTATTATTTATTAAACTGACTCCTCTAGTCTATTTAATTTAAAATGTTTCTGTGTGATGATATACTGCTCATTTCTAAAGGCTATGGCGGAATTAAATTGATCAACACTGCCCTCTAGTGGCTGAAGCCTGAAGCGCTACTGAAGCTCTATTCACTACGTGCAGAACTTCTGCAATTTTACTGACAGATATGAATTCATTTTTGACCTGTAGTCCGATCCTGCATGTCTCCCGATGAAGTAGAAAAGAAGTAGCAGGAGAAATAGAAGCATGAATCATGAAGCAGAAATTTTATTTAAACAAGAAGTAGAAGTAGACGTAGAAGTAGTAAATGTTTCTGCTGTTATTAAACTATCATTTGGGAAGCAGCAAGTCGAGTCTGTGGATTTTCCAGGGATAAACCAGATATTCTTCTGTTTACTGTCTTGTTTATTGATGTGATTTTAAAAAAAACTATATGCAGTATAAGAGAACAAAACACACTGATTTGAGTAAAAGTACTGCTACTGTAGTAATAATTCACTTTAATAAAAGTAAAAGTATTCATCAAGAAAATAAATAAATAAGTCGCCTGGTTAAAAATACCTGAGTAATACTTTACTAATTATTGAACCTAAAATTTTCTATTTTCTATTCTGTTCTTATTCTTTTCTTTCTTTTTTTTTAAAGGACTTTCCAAACCTTTTTGGGCAAACGACCCCAAATGAATTTTCTGAAACACCACCCCATATTTTTAAATTCTGACAACTTTACTCAGGCGGCTTTTCATAAAGTATTAAAAATAAATAATCCCCTGGCATCGAACTTAGTAAAATTATGCTTGTGTGCAGATCCTTGACCATAAAAATCCATTTCATGAAGCTCCTGAACAGTTCTTGTGCTGATGTTGCTTCCATTGAGCAGCATCTTCATCTCTTCTTCAGTAAGAACTTCACACACTCAGTGTTGGGTCTGTGTGTATACACTGATACACTGAGCTCACTGACTTGGTCATGATACGTGAGAAAAAGCTGTTCCTGGGAAAAAAAAAAAAAACGCCAGTTGCACCCTAAAAAATGCACCCAGTATGGCTACAGTACCACTAAAGTGCCAAACCACTGTGACAGGAAGATAGTGAGAGACCTCATGCAAATGATCGATTAATTATTTAATTTGGTACAAAATTTTTCATTACGGATTACATTATCAGCAAAACCTGCATGACAAGTAAAAATATTTACTAGTATTTGGTATATCCTTCTTGTGCTTTAATGACAGTGTGCACTGGAGTTTGTGTAAAACCTGACAGTCCACTTTACATCAAACCCATCAGAGTGTCATCTGAACACACACTTTAACTGAAAGGATAACACTCAAGAAAAATGTGACCATTCGTACAAAGGAGTTAAACATGATTCATTTCATAATTTTGCTTCAGTTTGACCTAGACATAGTGCAGAATTCTAAATATTGCATATTGAAGATATTATTACTGTGATTATTGAAGTGGTCGGTGGTTATCCAGTATGCTCAGGAGTCTCATGCTTTACCCAGGTACTGTGGCTCGATCTCACAGCAAAGAGAAAAGAGAGAAAACCTGTAGACTCGACTTGTTCCTTCACAACCGAAAGTTTAATAAGAGCAGAAATATTTTTACCTTTTTCTGCTTCATCAGGAGACATGTAGGAACAGACTACAGGTCATACTATAATTAGTATCTATCAGTAACACTGCAGAATTCCTCCAATTAGTGAATATAGTCGTTTAATGTTTGCAGTAAATGCTGGAGATCTGCTGCTAGTCTGTCATGGCGAAGCGCTGTCTTCTTTGCACCAGGATGCTGGGGAGGCAGCATCAGAGCCAGAGAAGCAAGGAAGCTCAACAAACTGACGAAGGCTGGCTCTGTCCTGGGATGCTCTCTGGACAGTTTTGAGGTGATCATGGAAAGGATGACATGAAATAAACTATTATCCATCCTGCAGAATGAATCACATCCCCTCCATCACCTACGGGTCAAACAGTGGAGCTCCTTCAGTAAGAGACTCGTTCAGCTCCACTGTAGCAGGGAACAGTGCAGGAGGTCGTTCTTCCCAACAGCGCTCACACCACTGGGCCGAGGCATTATTGTGCATTTCAGCCTATTCCTCGAATGATGCGTTGCTCTTGGTGGCATTCTGTTTTTTCCTGCACTGCCTTCTAATTCATTAATAATTAATAATAATGCTGATCATACAGACTTTACTGCAGATCCACTCTTACCACTGCACTGTCACTCAGAGAGCTGCTGTTTATACAGTTATATTTATTTTATAATTTATACTCATGTTTATTTATTCATTTATTACTGAAAATGCTTATTTGTAATACTCTAGAATATTTCTTACTTGCTCTATCCATCCATCCATCCATCCATCCATCCATCCAATAGAGCTTCAGTAGCCACTAGAGGGCAGTGTTGATCAATTTATAGTGCTCGATCATTTTAATTTCGATTTAATACGATCTTGAAATTATCAGTCTGTCATTAAACAGAAGCGTTTATACAACAATTTCCTAAAGATCAGCCTAAAGACTAGAGGAGTCAGTTTAATAAATAATAACAAAACCTTTATTCACATGAAAGTCAAGCCATAGCAGACAAACACGTTAATTCAACAATGAACATAATGACTATAGCAAGTAAACTGTCATCAATACTTCTATCTTAAGCTGCACAAAACGTCATGTAAATATCACCAAGAGTACCTCTGCTGTAGATATTTCTATTTACCACCACTGCTATTTATGTAGAAAAGTTTTTATATTTCCTATTATGACATATTTTATCTTGTTCCAATCTGCGTAGCATCTTGCATACATTTTTTTAAACAATGTTGTTATTTAATTTTTTTAAAATTATTTATCAACTACTTACTAATGCAGTATCCTTGAGAAAATACAAAACTAATAATTTCACTGTACAAAGAAACATTTGTGCATATGACAATGAGCTTCCTAAGTCTGGAATAATCAGTAACATCACTTCCGCTCTGTTAATAAATAAAGAGAAACAACGGAATCTCCTGCAGCTTAAGAAACCCTCTCACACTCTGATGAAATACTTCCGTCTTTTTTTTTACCTTCAAGAGAGAGAAAAAAGGGAGCAACTGTAATCTGCATCTTTAAGACATTTTTAGAAAAGGTCTACCTTACATATGTATGGACTGGACGACTCTGGATATCCAGCATACCGATAATTATGTTCTTTCTTCTTTTTTATTATTATTATTTTATTATTTTTTATTATTGTCTCCTAACTTAGTTTTGGCCAATTCATACCAATCAGGCAGCTCCCCCTATCACATGACAGCTTCCAACCAGGAAGGGCGAGGGCTAACACGTGCTTCCAGTCGACCAAACTGCTGCTCATGCAACGTCACAGGGTGGTGTAACAGAAGAGGAAAGTGCTACCCAGCCACTTCCACATTCATCAGCTCACACATGCTCATGAATGACTAGTGTTGCTGTGACTGACAGGGGAGAGAGAGAGAGAGAGAGAGAGAGAGAGAGAGAGAGAGCCATCGTTCCCGGCCACGGATGGACAATAGGGCGAACGCTTTTCTGATGCGCCGCTCGGGAGCCCCTTCCTTTTTCATCTTGATGCCATTTTGATGCCTTTGATGCCATGAAGCATTTTCAGCTCCTTATGTGAC
Organism: Pangasius djambal; assembly: GCA_022985145.1. Taxonomy (NCBI): domain Eukaryota; kingdom Metazoa; phylum Chordata; class Actinopteri; order Siluriformes; family Pangasiidae; genus Pangasius; species Pangasius djambal. Next base: position 862,932 of record CM040996.1, on the reverse strand, counting down.
TCCAGCTTCCAGAGTTAATTATTGTCGATGTAGATGCACGTTACATGACACAGCCAAGGTTCAAATACAAATTTAGCTTCGATTCTTCTCTAAGTTACTCTATACAACAATAATAAGAAAAGCTATTACATAAAATTAAAGATACTAAGACTCATTAAACAGTAAGCGATCATAAACCTGAAGCTCAGTATCAGCAGCACAGTAGTTTCTAAACCAACGTGACACCACAGTGCTTTCGTGTTCTGGACTGTGATTGGTCAGAAGGTGTTGAATAATTTTCTACAACAGCAGGTCTGACAAAAGTGCAGCTGCAAATCACAGGTTTATATTAATATTAATGCACTTGTTCTAACACGTTATCGTTTCTATAGTAACAGGTCATTCACAGTAATATAAACCAATTGATAAACACGTGTAATTGTTGATATGGTGAAGTTTTCTATGAGGAGTCGTTTATTCAACATTTATGGAAGGAGTCTCCAGTGTCAAGCACTTTAAGTTTTCTGACATCTTGAGGACAGAGGAGTTTGCGCTTTGCATTTTTTTTTTTTTTCTAATTCAAGAGAAAGAAAAAAGAGAGGCTGGTGAGGGAATGACTGTTTGTAGCTGCTGTAACATAAGTGAGAACAGGAACTAACTTGTTTTGCAGATGTTCCATAACATTAAATGTAATTAAAAGAGTATAATGTGTCATTCTTTAATACAGTAAAAAAGGGCAGATTGATGTGGTGTAAGAGGAATAAAATGCTTGTGGGTCATGCTGTTGTAGGAGTATAATCAACTTCAGGCCTTCATCACACCACACCATCACTCAGTATTTCACAACACACACACACACACACACACGCACATTAATTGATTATAAATCGCTCCATGATAGTTTATGAAGCTGCTATAGAGAAACAAGGAGCTCATGTCTTTTTGCTTTCTGCTCTCAGGGGAAACTGACATGCAGGAGTCTGGAATGAAGTAACTGAGGTGTGAAGGTGTGATCAGTTCATGGTGAATGTATTGTACTGTACGGTGGTGTAGATGTCTGAATCGTCCTCCTTCAGCTGCTCAGTGTGGACGCACCTGCAATCACACACAAACTCATGTAAGAGACCCAAAATACACATTGATAAGAATGTGACTATTTTTAAGACTGTATAGTTTGTAATGTACAGAAATATGCAGAGTTTTACCTCCTGCTGTAAATCACAGCTCCTAAGATGACTAAGACGATAAAAATCATTCCAGTTGACACCAAAACGATGATCAAGATTGACTCATTTGTTTCATATGTTTTACCTGTTAAAAAGAAAACAACACCATTTAATTAATATTTGTACATTTATCTGAATACGTCACTTTATTTCACTCAAGACATTCAGGAATGTTGTGAGCAGATGGACCCACCCTCGACCTGAAGGCTGATCGTTTCAGATCCTGACGCCTCATTGGTTTTCCAAGTGCAGGTGTAATTCCCAGAATCCCTCACGGTTAGAGCAGGAAAGTGAAGAACGGGTCCTGATGTGTTTAACTGCTCGTTGTTCTTAGACCACACAAACTGTGAGGAACTGTGTGTGCAGTTCACATCACACGTCAGATTTAACGAGTCTCCTTGCTTAAGGGTTCCGTTTCCACTGAGCCTGATTAGTGACACCTTTATATCTTTTTCAGAGAGCAGGAAAGACTCCACGTCAGTGAATCAGGACTGAGAGGGGGTTAATATTCATAATACTGTCACATCCTAAAGTCTGAATCCACCACCATAAACTGTTTTGTATATCCAAAATGGTGTGTGTTGTTGACTAAATGCATTAGGGGCCATAACATAACTTAAATGAGTAAGTCTCAGACACTTCAAAATCAGGCAACCTTGAAAGCACAAACCACATATCGGTGATTTTAATCTGAAAGTGAAGCCCAGAAGATCTACCGAAGCAGCTGCGTAACCCTACTCTGAATATGAGGAACTTTCCCCATGTAAATATTGATGTCATTTTTGGACTTTGAATTAAGCCCTATGCATGACTTTGAAAAAAAATTTAATTCGGACCTGCAAGGATATCTTAGCTTACTGACCAACACTGCAAAGTGCAAAAATGCCGAATGATAATTATTCTTATTGCTCCTTGTTGTTAAAAAGGACATTTGGAGGACATTAAGACATTCCTGTGTTAAAAATACAAAATCTTGAAATAAGATTAAAGACTCGGCGACATCTGTCACACTCTAAGAGAGCTCATGAGCTAGTTTCTTTGGTGTTACATGGATGACACGTAAAAATTTAAATTAGTCTGAAACATTGAATTGATGAAAATCTCTGTGTAATTACAGCTAGTGCCAAGAACAAAATTCTGCACCATTTTGTGTTAATATTATAAACAAAGTCATGGACAGTGGAATCTGACTTTTAAACCCAAGACTTATTTTATAAACATGCAGATTATGAAGTCTAAATGATCCAAGAGAAACTTCACCTGCCACTTTTAGAATCACTCCAGGATCACCTGTCCAACTGGAACTGCTCACATTCGTCATAAATCTGAATCTGTACTCTCCAGAATAACTGAACTGTAGCTTGTGGATTAACAAAGTGCAGTTTGATTTGTCGTCTCCAGCGTACTCAAAGTCTGACTTGGAGTTTGATGAGCTGCTATAAACATACGGTGGGCTAGGACACTTATCTGAGTTTGAGTTCATTGAGCACCAAAGCTTTCGCGTCACCTGATAATTTTGCTGTGGATAAGAATAACTACAGGGAATGGAGACATTGAATCCTCTCACAGCACAGATCGGCTTATCGGGATATTTCACACCCCAGTCACTGCTCTGAGTGAGAACACCTGCAAAATAAGTGTAGAAAAATCAGTGCAGATGAAAAAGTGAAGAATAAGCTTCATATCTCTATACATATACTGCCATATATATTTATTAGTATTACTACTAGTATTATAAATATTTAATGTATATTATGGTAACACTTTCCACAGAAACCATATCTATAATACCTTCATAATGTGTTATAATGAATACAAAACGCACTATGCACATTTTCCCATTTTTTGGGTTATGTTTGAGCATTCTTTTTGGTGTGTTTGTACTTGAGCATTACAGAAATTGTATACTTTTTAGTGTACTTTTATGTAATTACATTTCAGAGAAAAAAGCTACTTTTTACTCCTTACATTTTTATTTTATTCCTTCAAAGTCCTCACTTATAATCTCGAAGGTCTCTTGTTCTCTCATCCTGTCGATAACTGCATGCGATACATCAATATAATGGGCTCCTGGGGATGATTTCAGTTTAAATCATCCAGTTACGTTCATCAGTAATCAGGAACCATGCTAATTCATCATGCTACACAATGTGGTTAGCGCTATAGCTGGCCACGTGGATAATCCACTGGACTGCAGCGTGGTACTTGAGGATGAGTGTCCCAGGCCCTACCTCAGTAATATATTTCAACATAATGGAGTAAACAAAGACTCATATAAAATAAGGCTTTTCCTTTACCTCCCTAGAAGGCATAAACTCAAATTAATCTAAAAAAAGCAGGTAAATTGAGTTAGGTTTTGCTAATTTGCTAACATTAACTGGTTATATTTAACCATGTTTTCTTTGCTTATGCCAGTTTAGACTAGCATCAATTCCAGTAGCTAAAATAACTAACTAATCATCAAGTCAAATTCTAGCTAATGGTTAATATTTACAGGATATTTTACTTCTGATTACTTCATTAACAAACTACGTAGCATGATTCATGCACATGAGCAGCAAAATGACGTAAAATCTCCCAACGATTTTAATAAAAGAAGTAATAAAAGTTAGTTTCTGCATGAAAAACATGACATTAATTTCATCAGTTAAAAACATCCTCTCACTTGAATATAATTTCTCAGGACTTTTTTATATAGACTTCACAGACAACTTATAAATTACTGTAAATATGTTAAATATGAATATATATATATATATATATATATATATATATATATATATATATATATATATATATATATATATATATATATATAT
>CM040996.1:838108-858808 GCA_022985145.1 Pangasius djambal | reverse complement strand
TTCATACATAACAAATAATGTACTTAATAGTATATTAATAGCATTTTATGTTTTTTCTTGTGTAGAAGTCAGTAAATGAGTGAATCAGCAAACAGTTAAAACTCTGAACAATAATTCTGTGTAAGAGTGAGATGATGTTTCATACCGGACAGCGTGAGCAGAATCGCAGCCAAGTGCAGCATCTTCATCTCTTCTTCAGTAAGAACTCAGCTTTGAGTTGTTGAAAGACGTTAAAACACACACACACACACACACACACACACACACACACACACTATTTTGAAATGCTGAAGTGAGTAATAAATTGCACTTCCTTTATTATGTAAGACTTCAGTTTGATTCCAAGTTGTTCTAGACAGTAATAATGGGAGATTTCAGAATAAATTTATATAATAATTTAATACATTTGAAATTCCAAGTTAAAAAAATGCCACATTTGGATGTTTGAGATCCTGAGTAGACTATTTTCAGTCGAAACACGTTTTATAAAATGGTTTTGCAAGATGGTTCTAAATAAGGTACAGAGTAAAGAATAAAGTAAGCAATAAAGCAGAACATGGTGCTCTGATTTTTCAGAAAAACAGTTTGAGAGTATAACAGTTTCTGCTGAGACACAGGAGATAAATAAAAGAAGCAATCTTTCATGCTTTGAAATCTGAGCTACGAGGTAAAGTGATCTAGTGCGCCAAAGAACAATACTGACCTCTAGTGGCTGAAAACGGAAGCACGCTTCATATGTCGGGTCATCTCCGCACTTCAAACCACTCCGAGTCATATCGAGGGTCAAAATCCATGTTTTTCTTGTTATTAAACTATTCAGGAAGTTCATTGTGCAGTTTTTTCTCTCTCTTTTTTCCTTTTGATTTGCTGTGCTTTGTTAACAAGCTCACAGATAATCAGGGTTCCTCAGATGTCTTTACTTTCATTACAGTGTTATTCCTGTAAACTGAGACGTTTTTATTCTTTTAAGCTCCGCCCACTTCACAGTTGTGTAACGTCATATATCAGTGAAAAGATGAAATATTCCGGAAATACGTCGATTCAGGAGCGGAAACATATAAATCCACATTTTATCCATCTCTATCAATCCATCTTTCTATTCTTTTTTTTCTATATTCACAACCAAGACCAAGAATTCATGAAAATATATTCATTCATATCACTATTCAGAAAGATATTGCTGAGGAATGTTTGTTATTGTTGCATGGAAATATTGCATAAAATATATTTTTAGAACGATGCATGGTATTTTGGTGATTAAACAATGAAGAAATACTTTCCTAATGTTTATATAAAACGTCTTTATAATGGAAAAAAAAATGACCTCTAACAACATCAAAAGATTAGGCTTTTTAGAATTTTATCAAGTATGCAAATTTATGCATATCTAATAAAAAACCATGTATAAATTTGCATAAATACGCCTCATTTGCATGCATAAATGTATGGGGGGATTCAATAAAATAATATGTTCGCCTGTAGTGTCTTGTTTAAAACATTAAATCTTAAGCTCTAGACTTAAAATAAAGATTATTGCGCAGAAATAGTTGTATGTCAAAAATGTGTCTATATGAAAGTTAATAAAGCTTTGAGCTTTTGAGTGTTTAAATGTAAACTGATCAGTGTGTTGAAACTTCATTTTTAAAACTTAATTTATCTTTTTTTTATAATTATTATTTTTTAATCATTTTTTAAAATTTTACTTTTCATCTGTTTTTGAAATGAAATCAGAACACACCCTCCTTTTCCACCTGGTCGTTTTTGGCGCCGCCCCTTTAAGCGTCACCATGACAACGAGGCCAACACACGGAAGCTGAACGCGTTTAAATCACAGGTAAATCTGTTCTAAACAAAAGTAATCTCCATAATCTGATGATCGACTGATTCCCAATTTTGTTTCGGTTCGGTTTAGTTGAAAAGTTTAAGGAAATAAAACGCAGTAAAGTAACTTAACCTTAAGCAGGTTCGTCTTATTCACACATGAAGCTGCTGTAGACTCTGTACTTTTAATCTTTTAAAACCTGGGCTACATTTTCCGGAGTAGTACATGAATTTGATAACTCTAAAACAGAACCTGGTCACATTCAGCCAGTTCAGTCTTTATGATCAGTGTCCTTCAGAAAGGATTTGAATATAGTTTTTGTTGTTGTTGGACTTTTAATTTCAATATGCAGAGTGATCAGGTGAGATACCCTTAAAAAACTGCTAAAGGGTCGGGCCTTCGTCACCTTTTTGTTTTTAAGGACACTACCTATGTACACTACTGCCCTTTGACCCCTAGGTGTAGATTTGGACACCATGCCTAAATTCCGTGAAGTGGAAGCGGAGTCTCCTCATCATCCTCATCATCTTCATCCTCATCCTCATCATCCTCATCCTCTGCTGGCCAACAGATACGTCATTCAGCAGCGACTCGGCAGGGGAAGTTTCGGCACTGTGTATCTCATTGAAGACACAAAAACGACCATCAGAGACAAACTGTGAGTATTTTCTGTCTTCTGCCTAATCACGTTTCGTGGAAGTCACATTTCATCCCACATGCACTCACCCAAGTTGTGGCTTTAATGATGTTGTTACATGTTCTGCAGCTAATTCATGTGTAGTAAAAACTGGGAGAATAAAAAGGTCCTTTTTATGTACAAAAAAGGTCGCAGAACGAACACACAACCATACGACAAATAGTATATACAAACAACCCTTCATTTCATAGCTATAAAGCCTACAGACTGAACAGCAGAAGGATGATTTACCTTTCTATTTTTATCTGTTTTAATCAAAGATTTACTAGCGATTCTACGTCCAGCCACTAGAGGTCAGTGTTGCTCTTTGGCGCACTTTCATATCTAAACCTACGAAGTGTGGAGGATTGTTCCTGTTACTTCCTTGTATTTTATTTATTTTATTTGTTTGACTGTAAAAATGGGTGAATACACACTTTATCATTACGTAGAAACCTTTATATAGTAATGTTAAAAAAAAAAAATCAAATATATGCATAGATTGAATAGATATATCTGTAGAATATCTGTTTATAATCTGTATCTGTTATAAGCAGTATTTATCTAGTTTTACAGATTTTAAGTTGATAGAACAATGTAAAAATACATTACTAGATTATTAATTGGTTGCTGTTAAGATAATTGACTATAGAGGAACAAGCTGAGCTCTGACGTGAGTAACCTTCTGAAATGTATCATGCTGCTGTTCTTCTTCTGTACTAAAAAAAACCCTCGGTAGCATGCATATGATCTGAGCATTCGCAAAGAATCAGTCACCCATTTAAACCTCGCCGTATATTCACTGAGGATTACATTATTACAGAAGACACAAGAATTTCCAGCTGGAAATGTTTAAACAGGTCACTGAGATGCCTCAGTAAAGAAATCTTCTCTGTGTTTTCACTCTTCACTGTGCACTAATGTGTACATATTTTAGATACACACTGACCCATATACGTTACTGGTCCAGATGTACAGAAGAGAGCCAATTAAACTGGTGCATGAGAGGAAGCGTTCTGTTCACACACAGCCGTATTTATATCCTGAAGCTTCCTTTAGTGCTCCGGTGGACAGAGGGGAGTCGGAGTTATGTAAAGCAGCTCATGACAGCGAGGCAAAGAGGAGAAAAAAAAGTAGACTAATAGGAGGAGACTAACGTTGAAGTGTTCAAGGGATTTTCTGCTTGTTAACCCAGACCCAGTGTCAGACCTGTCATTGAAAATTCAACACTTTTTTTTCTTCCTTCCTGCATTCCTGTCTGATTCTTCATACACTCTTCATGCCTCTCCAGAGGAAACAAACAAACAAAAAAACACACACACACACACCCTGCTCCTTAATCCCCTCCAAAGTACAAAGCACATTATGGGTGTTGTGTATCTTTATATCATTTATGCATTGTTTCAATGGTGTATAAAGGTGTAAGCCAGAGCAATAAAATAAGCATGGTATAAAATATTTTGTGTGAGGGTGGTGTGATTAAGCAGAGTTACTGCTACAATCCCATCCCAAAGTGTTTTATTCCTCTTATGCCACACTTATTTGAAAATGATTTAAATTTTTTTTTAGCTGTGATTTCATCTGTGAAATAAGTTCGTTCCTCTTCTCACTTAAACAGTCGTTCCTTCACCAGCATCTCTTTTTTCTCTCTAATGAAGTTAATAAGACCAAAAAAACGCAGCTTGTCATGTTACCGAGAAACCGCAAACCCCTCTGTCCTGAAAATGTCAGAAAAGTTCAATTTATAGCTTTACCTCTGACTGTTATAAAGCACTGACACTGGAGACTCCTTCCATAAATGTTCAGATAAACATCCTAAACGATAACGTATTAGAACGAGCACATTAATATTAATATTAATATAAACCTGTGATTTGCAGCTGATTTGCACTCAATCATCACCTACTTCACACCATGCATTTCTCTCTCTCTCTCTCTCTCTCTCTCTCTCTCTCTCTTCATCACTACTGTCTCATTCATTAGCTTTTCTTTTTTCCCTCCTTTGTGGGTTGTCTGTCTGTTTTTCTCTTGCTAGCTGACACACTCCTCGTACACAATTCATCCTTTCTCTCTTCTGTTTTTTCACCTTTCAACCCTTTTTATCTTCTGTATTCATCTACTTGTTTTATTCTGTCTCTCTCTTTAACCATCCTGTAGTCAAGCACTCCATGCTAAATCACTTTGCATCAGTCAGGATGTCATTGTTTTGTCTCTTTCTGTCTGAGTTCCTCCTTTTTGCATCTTTTTCTCTGCTAAACCTCTCCATGGGTAGCATCTCTATTTTTCTCACAATTTCACCCTTTCAGTTTACTTAATCCTCTTCTTCTTTTCATTTCCTGCTCTCCTTCTCTCTCTTTCTCTCTTTTTCTCTCCAGTAGACCCTGCTGAGGTCTGGCTTTTTGGGCTTTGCCTCAGTAGCTCCTGGACTCTTCTGTTTCTTTGTGAGAGGAAAATGTCAGCGGTGGATGCTGTGAGGTGGAACCGCTGTGCTCCCTTCTTCCTCCTGCTGCCTCTTTAGTGGACCTTATTATCGTCCTTTGCTAGCTACCCCTCCTCTGCTTGTGTATCCATGTCACTTCACGAGGTTCTGGCAAAATTCTAGTCAGTAGCATGTTTCTGAGAGTTAGACATTATGCACGATATGTATAGTATTTCTTTGGTACGGTAACAAATTCATAATCCCACATTATCTTTGTTTCCATTTCCAAGTGAGCCATACCAGAATTAAGTACTGGATGCCATACAAGGACATGTGGGAGGAGCTAATTATACAGACCACTGAGAGGTGAAACATAATCATCACCCCACTGTTCGAAATATAAATGGGACAGTCCGTAACGCCCATAATGTCGACTGTATTGTGTAAGTCCCACCCATCAGTAAAAAGAACCAATCATGTTGTTGGTAAAGTTGAAACTTATACTCACATTTTCAGTTCCTATCTGTGTTTAGTCCACATTTAACTGTTTTTTTTTTCTTTCAAAATAGCTCAATTTGGTCTCATGACTTTTACAGTATAAAACAAAAGTATTTTTATACTACATATCGACCATATGTATAGCAGATGAGTATTCATCGCTTCATCCGGCCCACATCTGGCTGCCAGAACACAGCCAGAACTGAGGCCTTGGAGAGAAAGTATGTTTACAAATGGGCCCCAAATTGAAAAGTCATTCAAGCATTTGTTGCACTTGAGCCGGTAAAACTTTGGGCTGTTAAAAAAATGTCAACGTGGGCTCCCGAATGGCACAACAGAAAAGCATTCATCCTATCGTTGGGAGATTGCGATGTCGCAGCCATCCATGGTTGGGAGCACAAGAGAGCAATATTGCCCAGGGGTTAGGGATAGTGTTACTTTCTAATAATCACACTAGTGGTTAGTGTCACACTAGTGACACTAGCCAATCATGGGCACCTGTGAGCTCATGTATGTGGAAGAGGGCAGATAGTGCTTTCCTCCGAGTGTGTTACGCTGCCTTGTGATGTAGCATGGCTTCACGTGTCTCAGAGGAAGCATGTGTTAACCTTCACCAATTGTTAGCTGATGTGTAACAGTGGAGAGCTAGCTAGTAGGTGGAAATTGGTTAAAAAGAATTTTTGGGGAGAAAAATGGGGGGGAAAACTCAGTTCAACGTGTTACTTTCTATCTATAAAACACTTTTTAACACTTTTCCGTAACTGATCCTTATGTGTCTAAACCCAACCATATTTTGGCAGGATTTCTCTGCAATCACAGAGAGTGTTTACTTGCTGCACAAGGTTGTTGTGTTTTTGTGTTTTGGGTTGGTGAACCTGGGAGAAAATGGGAATAAACCCATGTTCATGTTTGTTGGCAGTCAGTAAAAAGTTCTTCTTTCTCTCGGATATATTAAAGTCCTCAAATTATTCTGGGGTCGTGTTTTCATCGAAGAAGATTCCATATGATCGACCTATTCTTGTGTTGCTCAAAAGAAAAGGATGTGTAATGGCTTCGTGCTGGCAGGCTAAGTTGTTAAAGTCTTTGCAAATATCGCTATCTTTACCGCTTATTTGGTCGTCAACAGCGTTCTCAGTGTTCCCATTTGAAATGCGAGTGTATCGTGTTTTTGACTTCTCATGTCTTTGAGGTTATATCATTCAGATTCTTGCATCACTATAAACATAGTTAAGCATGCAAACACGCACACACACACACACACACACACACACAGAGTCACAGAGTCACAGATGCTCATTAGCATGTTGCACCTTGTTCAAGGCAGCCATACTGAGCCCATACAGAACCCAGTCACACGCCGAGTGTGTCACAAGCCGAGATTTTTCCCATCTGGGCCGTCATTCTGAGCACCGTGACCTTTAGCTAATAGACGACTTCATCATCAGCATGAGGCCAGCACTGCAGAACAGCCTGTCATTTGCTTTGCAGCACATTTATTATTAGTCTTCATTTCATAAACGTTTCTGACGACCTCCAATTATGATTTTTTTTTTTTTTTTTTTTTTATGTGTGCAGTAAGAAAGGTTTGTTCAGTCTAGAACTAACATGGGATTTCAAGAAGTGTAGATGTGACAGTGAGAAAGTTTGAGAAGTTTGTTTCTTTAGTTTTGCGCTGGCGCTCCGAGGGTAATGTAGCTAACAAGTAATGAAAGCTTATAGACACCCGCTCAGCAGCCTTGCCGATGTGGTTTCTAAACACGGACATCAGCGATAAAAACTGTCTGAAGCAAAGAGTTTGGTGCAACCCCACACGAGCATCAGACTCAGGTAGGGGCGTGGCCTGAGGTCTGAAGGCGGAGATTATAGGTGAAAAAACACGATTCAGATGCTGTTTATTCCACTTTGTGAAACTGTTTCTGTTGAAATGGAGCTTGCACTGTAAAATCTAACATCATCAATAGTTCGGCAATGAAACTGTTAGTACTGAGCGATGCATTATATCATCAGGTCTCACTGATGTGTAATAATAATGATGTGGGGCAAACTATTACACAAACTATTACGCAACCTTCTGTATTACGCTATTACACTCACACTGTAACAGCGGAGACAGGGGAGATGGTTTAGTCTCCAAATGCTGGAGGTTTTAATCAAACTTTACACAAACCTAATTGGAAGTGTCAGGAAACAGGCAGAGGGTCAAAACACAGATATAGTAATACGGCTACGAATCAGGAATAACGGCTCTGGACTTACACAAGGGAACGTATGAGCAAGACCTCACAAAAAGCAACTGTGAACTCCTGTACAGTATATTGTCCTTTTATAGTCCATAGACAGGAAGTGAAAAGGGAACAGGAAGTTGCAGTTATGCTACAATCCATTGTACTCAGAATTCGGAAAAACCTGACCTCCGACAGGGAAAAATACAACAGAACGGACATCCAGCGTGCAATTCCAAGTCTGGAGCTCTCTGACATAAACACACCTGACATCACAACAACATGGCAGCGCAGAGTCGACAGTAAACAGAATTTCTTTTGCATTGTTTTCTACTCGATAAATCCTGATTTTATCTGATATGTAGCTTTTGTGTTGTGAAAACGTGTACTGATGTGTATGCTTTGTAAGTTTAGACTTGTAACGTAATTCCGTTGATGTGATAAGACACTGTGACAGATCATTTTTATAAGCAACGTTGAACAAGACAGTTGACCTCTCTTGTTTCTCATTGCTAATCACACAGAAATAATCGATGTAGATCTTCTTAATATGTTTATCAAAATCAGAGACTAGCCATACAGATAGGACCTCTGGACATTACTGTTATTTTGAGCTGAAGCACTGGAAAGCGTTTAGATCAGAACCGGGGAGTTCCGAGTGCAGCGTTAGTACGCAACGAGGTGCCCTCTGCTGGTGTGGAGGAGTCATGACATGAGCTGATGCTACACACACACACACACACACACACACACACACACACACACTTAAAGACAGATAGACAGCTGCATTCATGATTTCTAATTTTTAAAATTGTTCCAAGTTCGTTCGTAATGCTCTACTGGTTTCATGTCATCTTTCGTACAAATACCAAACATGCGAAAAAGAAAAGCTGTAACCTTTTCAAATGAACAAACCCAAAAATCCCATTTGTACTTTGATGACAATGTGTATTTATTCGATCTACTTTTATTCTCTCTTCTCTTCCAAAGACAAAATGTATGACAGAGTAAATAGTCCACCTCATTCGTGTTGGACTGAATTTCACGTGTGTCTTCTCAATCACTGCTGATGACATGTTATAGGTGTGTGTGTGTGTGTGTGTGAAAAATATCAGCCCAAATACAGATCAGATCTAGGGGGTGTGTCACTCTGTGTAATCACCCTCACGACTGTCACTGATTGGCTGCATGAATCTACAGTCTGGGTGAGAAAGAAATCAGCCCCAGCCTCGATTCTTGCTTTTTCATACAGCTGTGTTTTTATTACAACCTGTTGGTGGTGCTGTTGCGCTCAGTTCCAGAAAAGTCCAAGAGCAAATGATCTGATGTGGATACTAAAAACTAAACTTTACAGTGATGTGTGTTTATTCGTAAAAGACGGGAGAGGTTTAGCACTGCTAGCATATTTACACCAGCCATCCCTGAGTTTGTCAGATTGCTTCACTCGTAGCTCCAGTGCAAAACTAACAAAGACATTCAGACACCAATGTTTTCACTAAAGAACGTAAAAAAAAAAAAAAGATTAAGTCAGATGATTAGCATATCATGATTTTATCTTATGAATTTAAACCATGAATTCTACCTTTTTTCCCAAATGGGCTAGAAAAGATTTGTATTGTAACCCGAGACCTCAAGCTGTGCTTGAAAAACGAACCTGTGCTTTGAATTAAATCCCTTCCAATTTGCACCTCTGTTATGTAACGAGCCAAGCTGCTGCTGATGAAGACTCAGGAAAGCGATTATAATTCTGAAATCAGCAGCACCTCCTCCTGCTGTGTGTATATGTGTGTGTGTGTGTGTGTGTGTGTGTGTGTGTGTGTGTGTGTGTTTCCTGTTCTCATCATTTACAAATGACTTAAATATCCTAGAGAAGATAAACTCTCCCTTCAGTGTTTGAAACATAACCTTTATCACAGTGACGACAAGAAATCGATGTGCCACTGAACATTTATCGAGATTTATTCTCATTCGGCATATTGAGATTAATTTCTCGGCCTACTTTCTAACGAGCCGTCATTGCTGCAGGAAAAGTGCCTCTGATTGCTTATGGCAGCGAATTTAATTGCAAAGTTAGAACGTCTGACTGTAGTGAAAAGAAATACACAGTCTCTCGCAGTTATTACATAAAGATATCAGAGAACCAGGAAGCAGGGGGAAGCCGGAGGCAGTTGGACGCATGCATAATTCTTTCTTTAAGCACTTTCTAAAAAAATGTATTTTCATAGTATTAAATTCAGTGCAGAGCTCAAAACACGGTGAGATTCAGATCAGGGCTAAAATGATCCAATTTTACCTCCAATTGTTATGAAAATGTTAAACAAACACCTCCTTACATATCAACAGTTACATTTTTTAATCCATTTTTTAATCTGTTTAAATGGAGCTTCCGTCGTACACGTCCCTGTGAATGAGATGTTACTAAAGAAAGGACAGCATTTTAGAGTGAGCGCATTAATAGAAACCTGGGATTTGCAGGTTTGCAGGTTGATGATGCTCATGGTGCATAACGGTGCATAACGCATCATGTGTTTGTTTTGAATGTTCAGAGCACAGATTTTTTTTGTCTGTCGTTAAGCCTCTTGTGTAAATTAGTCTTCCACTGAAGGTGGAGGATTCAGCCTGCTGTCTTCACACACATCCTGCTGAGATCACACTTCACAGAACCTCGTCTATCTCCATACTTATGACTACAGAAAACCTCTAAAAGCTCCTGCGTGTTGGTGTCAAAGTGACTGCTGGGATTCGTGTTAGCGTCCTCGATGTGCACTTTGGTGAATAACAGCAGGAACACAGGAGCACAATTTAGCAGCGAGAATTCTCTCGTGGGACGCACAGGCGTGTTAAAGCCCCGCCTTATCGAAGTGGAACAGAGGCAGCTGGATGGATTCACTGAGATTTTATTCTTTATTTATAACTTCAGAAAAAAATGTCTTTGGTCAAAGAACAATAAGGCAGACTTCATTCAGAGAGGTTCATGATTATTATCCACAGACAAGCAGGCTGGGGATAAAACCGGAAAATATACCACTGTTAATGCGATAGAAAACAAGAAAACAAGGAAAAGTAAAAAGCATCCACAATCTGACGCTTACTGCAAATCCTACAGGCAATCAACCAAAGCGTGTTTCCTTTTCCAGTTCTGCTAAAAAAAAAAAATCTGCCTCAACCCAAATTGTTTTCCGTAAAACATCAGTCTCAAACTGTACTTAGCTCTTCAGTTCTTCAGCAGGTGAACACTGGGGCGTTTTTGGAGCAGCCATCTTGGAGGCCCTTTTTTCCTCAGCACAGTTCAGTATCTAGGCTCCACCCACTCCCAATATTTGTAGATGGAGTCATAGCTAAAAACTAAAAGTGATGTGGATGAAAATAAAATTCCACGTTGAACTTTAAAAGTGTAGACTCATACTGCTACTCATTTCCCCGAATGGTTTGTTTGAAATTGAGATTACGAACCTGAACAATGTTGTCTGAAGTAATTATATGGAGATTTGGGTGTGTATGAAAAAGACTTTTCTAACTTCTTAGCTATATTAGCTGTATAGTTTCAGTAAAAATATATATTTGTATATTTACTGAGTTAATTATACAGAGATAGAAAGGCTCAGAAATACAAATGGAAAGACTTCGCAGTGAGCTAATGAACAGTACATAACCAGTGAATAAATGAGGAAGTCATGAGGATGGAGATGGTGGTGGAGACTCCTGCTGGTGTGGGGTGGAACTGTCAGGTGAGAAATGTCAAGTAAAAACGTAAAAGAGTGTGTAGTTTGGATCCTGTCACATAATTAGCAGCATGAGATTAGCAATGTGCATGATTTAGTGCACTGAGCTAAAGCAAGGATGCAAAACACATCCGACTCGAACTCCATGTTCCAGTTAACGCGATTAACTTTTATTTTTATCATGCTCATTCTCTCTCTCTGTCTCTCTCTTTACTCCTGTCTCTCTCTCCTTTTATCGCACTCCCCTTCTGTCTCTCTCTCTCTCTGTAGAGACACACACACACTCTCCCTTGTTTCTCCCTGAGCTGTGTGACAGATCTGGGGCTACATTAACTGTTTCATCTGCTTCCTCCTGTAAAGCCTCGTGTCCTCAAACTGGTCAATTTTCTGACCTGCTTCATTCATCAAAGTACAAAATAGGGTTTTCGACTGTAGTTCTCTGGAAGAGGTAAACATCTGTAGTAAGACTTACAGTATACAGTCTGTGTCACAAACTCTAGCGTTCAAAAAAAAAAAAGTTTACAGTGTTTAAAGGGATGAATTTTCTATAACATTAGTGCCGCTGCAAATCACACGTTTATATTAATGCACTCGTTCTAATAAGTTACTGTTTCTATAGTCATATAATTGATATAATGAATCGTTGATATGGTGAAGTTTTCTGTAAGGAGAAGTGTGTTTATGTAACATTTATGGAAGGAGTCTCCAGTGTCAGCGTTTTGTAACAGTCGGAGGTAAAGCTGTAACTTTTCCGACATCTTCAGGACAGAGGAGTTTACGCTTCTTTGCGGTTCTACATAGATCTACACGCTAAGCTAAATCCTTCCAGAGGAGCATGAGAAGGTAAACACAGCCCTTCATCTCTTTGTTACAGATCACAAAGCTGACTTTATCGTTTGTATGTTACGTTAGTTTTGAGGAGCAGAAACTTTCCACTCATAACCCTAAACTTGCAGAACTATACACAGTACCAGTGTTTAGAAGTAAACACACTGTGACCTGCTTTGCAAAGGGGCGGTGAAGCTCTCGGGTCGAACGAGGCTGTCGAGTCTCTGTGGTTCAGAGCTTATTGCTCTCGCTCGCTTGTTTGCTCGTGTGCGCTGCTATTTCTGGATTTGAGACCAAATTTCCCTCGGCCTCCTGAGACCTGCTGAGAAATGGGACATGACCGTGTTGAAATATTTGCTGCGGGGAATCTCGCTGACCGAATTGATTTTTTATTGCATATATTCATATCTGGGTGCTCACACACACACACACACACACACACACACACACACACACACACACACACACAGATACACACTCAGTATAAATCTTGTACTTGCAGGTCAGGCATAAATCGCCAATTCATCAACAACTTTATCAGTGTTTGTGTTTAAGCAGTTCAGTAATTATTCAAACTGTAGAGCACTCACTGTTATATTATAAACAGATAAAAGGATGACGTGTCATTCATTAATAAATAAAAAAAAAACTTTAAAAGTTGTCAAGTTGCTTTGGTATAAGAGGAATAAAACATCTCGGGGCGTGCTGCGATGGTAAGAGTAGCTTCTCTTCATCACACAACCCTGTTGTTGATTATTTTCCTATAACAGCACTACCCACAGTGGTTTATTCCTTATTTAAGTGACCCTCTTGATGGCCGTGATATCCGTCTGTTCTTGTTAACTTGATTTGAAACATGTTTACGCGCTGTAACCAACAATTCATTTCGTAATTCATATTAATAAAAAAAAAAAAACCAGATTAATTGCGTCAGTGAAGTGTAAATATAATAAAGCCTCATCTGTTACTTATACTTGTTGCCATGGTTACATGGGTAAATTTAGACTAGATGCACACATACCAGCCAATCAGAAACAATTATTTTTAATGGTTATGGCATATAAGCTGATTAAAAATAGACAGTAGTGCCCTAACGAGGGGTCACGTGGGGACACATAGCAGGTAGTTTGTTTTTTCTCACTCTCACTTTTTTCTTTTCAAGCTTTCCAACACGAACATTTCTGTCCTTGACACAAATTTGAGAAGATGGACTCGATTAAATTGGTTTGAGATTGAAAATGGGTTCAGGGCCATTTGGCATTCTGGGTAAGGAAACGTCTTATAAACACCAGAGAACATGAAGAGAGAAAAAATGGCTCCTGTCTAGGACGAGTGTGAGAATATATATCAGTATGATCACTTATACTGATAGAGAAATCTGAAATTGTTATATTATTGTTAAATCCATTTATAAATCCATATTATTATATAATCCATACTAATTAGCTGAACTGAAATGTGTTTCAAGTGTCCTTCTGATAACTAACTACCATCTAGCAAACTTCGTTTTTTTTTTTTAAGCAATTACAATCTAACAATATTTAAACTAACGTGACCATTAGCTGTCCCGAAAATCACAGAAAGTAGAACTGCGCCTCTTTAACATGGTGGCTTTAAGCAAAGCAAATCACAGAAAAGGCAATATCATATTATTTTTATTTTTCAGATTCATGAATATTTATTTACTCACAGTAATGTTCTCTTTTTGTTGCTCAGGATCGTCATAAAGATGGAAAAATCGCAGCTGATTAATCTGCGTATATGAGCAAGAACAAAATGGCAGCAACAGCAAAAGCTAAAATGTGCCAGCGCTTTGTAACAGTCACAGGTAACGCTGTAGCTTTTCTCGGTTTCTCAGTTCCATGACAAGCTGCGTTTTATTAACTTGCTTGGATTTATACGTTATCGTTTCTATAGTAACAGCTCATTCACAGGGACTTTGCTCATTCACAGGCACTCCACATAAACGGATTAAAAACGTGTATAATTGTTGATATGGTGAAGTTTTCAGAAAGGAGAAATGTGTTTATGTAACATTTATGGAAGGAGTCTCCAGTGTCAGCGCTTTGTAACAGTCAGAGGTAGAGCTGAAAGGTAAGGTTTTCAGGACATCTTCAGGACAGAGGAGTTTACGCTTCTTTGCGGTTTCTCAGTAACATGACAAAGCTGCATTTTTGTCGTATTAACTTGAAGAGAATAAAGAGCGGAGCGGCTGGCGAGGGAACGACTGTTTACAGCTGCTATAACACGAGTGAGAACAGGAACGAACTTGTTTCATGGATGTCTCACAATGTTAAATGTAACTATAAACGGATAAAAAAAAAGTTTTTGTTGACAAATTGTTGGTATACATAAGAGGAATAAAACACTACCTCTGCTTCATCACACCACTCCAGTGTGTGGTAAGTCTCGAATGTAAGGATGAAGAAGGTTTGACCAGTAAAAGAGAAAGCACAGTGTGATGCACTGCTGAAAACAACACCAGGAAATATAATATCCTTCATTTTGCTATTTGTTTCTGCTACACCGCCCACAGTGCTGCTTTATTCAGGGCAGATAAATGATATTTATAATTTAATAATGCCATGATAAGCTGTGATCTCATTTTAAATGCACAAGACTGATTCTCTTCATTCAGAGGCTGGAAACAGATCTCGGAGCAACGAAAGAAAAATGGTGCAGAAGAATAAAAGGCCTTTTTCTCGGTTCCCAAAGCCAATTCTCTCCTGATAAATGCGCCGTTTCTAGCGCTTGAGGAGAAAAACAAGCTTAAATTGGGCTCGCTTAATTACAGCGTAATAACTCCAGCGTGCTAACCGGTTAAAGACGGCCTGAGAT
Organism: Pangasius djambal; assembly: GCA_022985145.1. NCBI lineage: Eukaryota > Metazoa > Chordata > Actinopteri > Siluriformes > Pangasiidae > Pangasius > Pangasius djambal. The sequence goes on along the minus strand of CM040996.1, from coordinate 843,783 downwards.
CAGGAAGAGTGATCAGCTTGACCATGCGCAGGAAGGGGCGACTTGTACGTGATTCACAAACAGGAAGTGAAAAACTATATAATATTGAAATCATCTAAAATAATATTCTGTTAGTGTCTGGTAGACCTCAGCTGATATTAAAGTTAACAATACGATTTTTAAAGAAGCCAAAATTCTAATAATTTCAGCTGATTCGGTGATTGTCAATTTCTCAAATGGAAATAAGTCACTTATTTATAAAAAAAAAAAAAAAAAAGCGTATAACTTTAAAACACCTACATAACATAAATTTGCTGAAAATAATTATTTTATGTGTCATGTCTGAAACCAGTCAAAAGTTAGCTTTCACTTGCTAAGTTAGCTTTTTCTCACTAGCTTAGTTTTCACTTAGTATGTTAGCTTTGAGTCTCGACGTGTTTGGTCTGAATGATGTATAATTGCGAAGTAAAACCAAGAAAAAAGGTTTCAGGTTACAGGTTATTTTTCTCTCACTAGGTTAGCTTTCGCTTGCTAAGTTATACTGTACTTCTCTAGCTAGGTTAGATTTCTCTTTGGGTTAGCTTTTACTCACAAGTGAAACCAAGAAAAAAAACCCACTTTAACTCTCTAAAAATAATTAAAAATTAGCTTTCTCTCGCTAGGTGATCTTTCTCTCGCTAGGTGATCTTTCTCTCGCTAGGTCTTTTACTTGGTAGTTTAGCATTTGTTAGTCAGACTTGAAGAGATCATTCAAGCATGAAAATAGTTTTGACTGAGGCTTTTTTTTTTTTTTTTAATTTATTTTATTTTATTTTTTTTTAGTGAAACCACTTCTTCACAGGTCTGCTAACTCCCGAGTTTGTTGATTTATTATTTATTGCCATGTGAGAAAAGCGTATATCATATTTTCATAAAAATGATCTCAGGAAAAATTTTCAATGTGGTTGGATTTAATTAGATTTTAGATGAATGAATTTGTTTAAAAAAAAAAAAAAAAAAAAATTCAAATGCCCCTGCCCCTTAACTCTAACCTTAACTGTTGTAATTTATAATAGCTTATTAATCTACCAAATCATTTAGCGATGTAACACTGAAACTAATTAACAGCACTTTAACACATCAGACCTCTAAGACCTAAAAGCATCTTCCATTAATTTTACTCTCTTAAATCATTAACGTATTCCTACTGAGATTAATTAGTTGTAAAATTCTTTTTAATTTCATTTTATGAAATGAAGCAGTAAATGTCAGGCTCTTAAAGGTCATGGCAGAGCCTCTCAGCATCCTGCAGAGGAAATGGAGAAAGTCTGAACAGGGCCCGAGTGTGTAAGAGACTTCAGGAAACACTTATCTTTAACCTTTATACTCTGTTCAGGTCAAGCCATCCATTTTAATCTTTACTCAGAGGTGGTGTTAGTGGTTGTTAATTGAGAATCTCCAGGGATGGGAAGGAATTTCAGGGATTTATTTCCAGTTTAAGGTAAATCTGTGTGCTGTGTGGTGCAGTAAAGTTCTGAAGGAGATCCCAGTTGGAGATTTGAAGCCGGATGAGACGGTGAAGGCCACACAGGAAGCTCAGCTCCTCTCGCAGCTCCATCATCCAGCCATCCTCAGATTCTACACCAACTTCCTGGAGAGAGACACTTTCTGCATCATCACCGAGTTCTGCGAGGTAACCTGGCTTTTTTTTTTTTTTTTTGTTTGGATTGAGCTGTTTTTGTTCTGGATTGATTTTTGGCCTGGTCTGGATTGGTTTGGTTTGGTGTATTTTCGTCTGGTTGGGCCGGACCTGGTCTAATCTGATTTATTATGATCTGGACTAAACCATTTCGGTCTAGATTATGATTAGTCTGGTCTGGACTAGTCTGGCTTAAACTTGGCTCATTTTGGTTTAAACTAGTTTTATTCTGATTTAGGTCTGGTCTGGACTAGTCTGTTCAGATTGGGAATGTTTTTTAGTCTGAACTGACCTGATCTGATCTGATTTAGTCCACCCTGCACTGTATTTGGTCTGGCTTGGCCAGGGCTGGTTATCTTTTAAACTAGTTTTATTAGGGGCCAAGTACCGAAGATACTTTCTTCTTCTTGATCCTCCGATATAGGACCGTCATAGCTACCTACACAGTCATTTTGGTGTACGCCCCTTAAGCACTCTAGTGCCAGCAACAGGGAAATTTAGACATATGTTTCCAATAATACACTATAAGGCCAAAAGTATGTGCACCCTTGACTACCACACCCATATGTGCACATTGATCATCCCATTCCAGAGTTAGCTGTTATAATGAGCTCCACTCTTCTGGGAAGGCTTCCTACTAGATGTTGGAGCGTGGCTGTGGGGATTAGTGTTCATTCAGCTACAAGAGCATTAGTGAGGTCAGGCGCTGATGTTGGGAGGTTGAGGAGGTCTGGGGTGCAGTCGGTGTTCCAGTTCATCCCATAGGTGTTCAGTGGGGTTGAGGTCAGGGCTCTGTGCAGGACACTCGAGTTCTTCCACTCCAACCTTCACACACCATGTCTTCATGGAGCTCGCTTTGTGCACAGGGGCGTCGTCATGCTGGAGCAGGTTTGAGCCTCTTAGTTCCAGTGAAGGGAAACTGTAACACTACAGCACACAGAGACGCTCTATACAATTGTGTGTTTCCAATGTTGTGGTAACAGGTTGGGGAAGAACCACGTATGGGTGTGATGGTCAAATAAGTTTTGTCTAAATTCACCTGTAGGGGACGCTGTAAAACACAAATGAGTAAAAGTGCTGCTAATTATTGAGCTGCACAAAATCAAATCATGATTCTGCTTGAGGAGGATTCCCTGACAGGTACCATGTGTTCTTGATGTAACAAAGTTGTGATATGCATAACAAGAACTCAGCCATTTTGACATTTTGAATTCTATCTAAAAACATTTTTTTCCCCTAGAACCTTTGCCTCATCTTTGTAAAATTGTCACACCATGCTGAACAGAAGTTTTCTCTCAGATGTTTGATATTCAACATGATTTATCCGTAATGTGGGAATAAATTTAATCACAAAGGCATCAAACAGGAACTGAGGTCATATCTCATTAACAGCTTGACATATTGCCATCAGATTTCGTGTATCTCTTTGGGAACAAGCACAGATAGTCCCAGTGGTGTAAGAAGACCCTTTAATTGCTGAGTCTAGTCGGCTTTTCTTGGGACTGTTCTTTGTCCTGGACTGTTTTTGTTCTGGATCATGTTTGGTCTGGTCTGTAGTGCTTTAGACTCGTTTAGCTCAGACTGAACTAACTGTATTGTATTATCAGTAATTTTCTAGACCACTTATGGACTGTTTTTGGCCTGCATTATTTTTTTGCTCTGGATTGCTCTGGAACATTTTCTTCTCCATGTTCTTCTTCTTTCATGTTTTCTGCTCAGCCCTGATGCTTGAGGTGGATTTCCACGCTGATCTGTTTCTCCATTTCCCCTGTCCACTCAGTGCCATTGAGAGATCAGAGGGATGTGCAGCTAATGGCGCCCTTGGTGCCCCAGAGGTCACTTTCATTTTCCTCATCACTTTTTTCCTCTCAGCTGCAGCATCTCCGCCTCGTTCTGCTTTCCAATTGTGCTTAAGTCCTGTTCATCTCAAGGAGTCACTTGAATTGAAAGTCCCCCTGATTATCTGATCTTCTGCTTTTTAACAAGCCATTGTGCCATTTGACCTGATTTGTAACCACCGCTTGTGTTTCATTGTGTCCGTTTTTGACCCTTGACATCAGAATGTCATTTTTTCTTATTTGATGAAAGGTTCCCATGGCAACAAGATGGAAATTAAGACAGTATTATTTCCATTTCGCTATGATGAGAGAACCTTTGCGCAGTTACCTGTAATGGAAAAATTGTAGAGAGACGGAGACAGAGATGCACTTTCACCTTTATTATCAAACGTACAAGCTTATCCTAAACTTACAAGATATTTCCTCCTGTAGCGGCTGGATGTCTTAAAACAGAAATGAAACTAGTGAAAGTGTGTAAGTACATCCACAATACAGCACCATTAATGACACTAGTTTACGTGTGTGTGTGTGTGTGTGTGTGTGTGTGTGAATATATAAATGCATTTCTGTTGGATGTACAACTAAACATCCCCTTAAATAGATTAATATGTAGCTGAAATAAATCTGTTGACAGTAATCTAATAATCATGTTTCAAAGGTGTCACTAAGCCTCACATGCTCCACAAGTGACATTTATTTATTCACTAGTGCGTGCTAGTTCTTCAGAGTTCCTATGGATGAAATAATGTCAAATCACCACCTCATTCTGAAGTCATGGTTCCTGGTGTCATGAATTTCTGACAGGCCAGAAAATTTAATCGGATGTCCCATAAGGGTCCTTTGGTTGTCTCCATAATGTTTGTTTTTAGAACCCTAGAACAAAGTGTTCTCCTGTGAAAAAGGAAGCTAAGAACCTTTAACTAGCTGAAAAACCCCTTGAAATGCTTTTTTCCCCCCTAAAACTGTTGGTTCTTAAAGGGTTGTCCCTCAGGAGGAACCCATAAAGGTTCATATAGAACCCTAAAACAATGTGGTTTCATATCAGAAAGGGTTCAGATAAATCCTTTGTCATTGTTTACTTCGTAATAGCTAGAACCTGATAGGGATTTCACATTTAACTAAACTGTCTTGGTACTTTACCCAAAGAGAAGCTTCCTAAAGAAGAAACATTTAGAACCCTTAAGGTTCATTGGGTGTCTCCTTGGAGGAACACCTTAAGGTTAAATGTAAAACACTACAACACTGTGTTTTCCTACCAGAAAGCTTCCATGTAGAAGTTAAGAACCCTTAATTATCAAATGAACCCTTTGTAATTAATAATTATTCGTTATTACTGTTCTAACAATAATACAAAACAATATTATTAATGCAGAATGCATTACAGGGTGTGACCTGAGCCGTGTGCAGAAGGACAGAGCAGGTAACTCAGCAGGTAGCAGGAAACTATTGATTTTCTTCCTAATTTTTTTCTTTGGGGGTGAGATTCAGTGTGTGCAGCACGGCTCGCAGAGACAGTAAACGAGTTTCATTACTCTGAGGAAGATGGATTACATAAACGAGTGCAGCGCTGAGGCTGTTTTTAATCTCATCTGTGCGCTGGATTACAGCATGTCACACTGAGATGCTGCGCTCGAGTCTTTCTATTACACACAGAGGAGGGAGGAGAGAGGAGGGGTTCCCTTCATCTGATCTCAGAGAGAGAGAGAGAGAATGAGTGTGAATAAATAATTAAGAAAAAGAGAAAAAGAGGGAGAGAGAGGGAGTGAGAGACAGAGAGAAAAATGTGAAAGAGTGAGAGAAACATATATATGTATGTATGTATGTATATATAGAGAGAGAGAGAAAGGAGGAGGAGGGATATTATGAAGATGGGAGAAAGAAAAAGAAGGAGAAAATAAATGGTGGGAGGAACAGGAGGTGAGGAGAGAGACAGAATGAGGGATAGAACATGGACAATCAACTGTCCTTCTCCTCTCACATCGCTAATCTAACACGCTCATGTCGCTTTCTCCTCTATAACATCAGAAGAATTCGTCCATTTCTCTCCACACAGGCTACACAGATGCTTGTCCAGTCCCTTGTCATTTCAAGACTAGACTACTGCAACTCACTCCTGGCAGGTCTGCCTCTGAGCGCCATTCGTCCTCTGCAACTGATTCAAAATGCAGCTGCACGATTGG
>CM040996.1:776716-822516 GCA_022985145.1 Pangasius djambal | reverse complement strand
GGTCTCGGTTCCTGACGGGTTCTACATCAACAAATTTGCACTCACTCCGACTGGAAATTGAAAATGTGCGTTTCTGTTCTCATCTTTGATGTTCAGTGACCCTGTAAATTACAGTGAGGCTAAATTAGCGTGCTATTTCCGGAGAACCATCATCACGCTAATGGGCTTGTAATGGTGATCGTTCTAATCATCGCCGCACTGAACGGAAGCCAAACACCGCCTCCTCGACCTAATCAGATCCAGCTGTCGTAAGAATAAATCTGCGGGACATGTTTTCAGGGAAGCTGAGCACGTGTTCCTGCCTTAATTCTCTTTAACGCTCGATTACGGAATAAATCAGAGATTATAACGAACGAGGAAACAGATTCGAGCTCCTTTCCCCGAGAGTGAGAGAGGAAATCGAAGGACGTGATGAACAGGAGCTGGAGAGAGCGGGTGGTAATATCACCATCTCTTTATTAGAATAAATCCAAGAATCCTTATTCAGAGATGGAGTTAAACCATGAGACAGTGCCTTTTAGGGAGATAAGAAGCAGCGAGTATCCGAAGAAGCCTCACATATCAGACAAAATTGGAAAGGCAACTTTCCAAAAGTAAATGCCGCTCCGTAGACATGCACTGACTTTTAATCACTTTCAAAATATGCAACAGAATTAAAGATCAGATCGAATTTGCACAGAATTGAGAAAATGTTCACTCAAATGTCACTGAAATGGCAGCTCCATGTCGCACACTTACAGTGCATTCAGAAAGTGTTCAGACCCCTTCATTTTTCACTTTTTGTTATGTTGCAGCCTTCTGCTAAAAAGCTTTAAATTATTTGTTTACTTCAATCTACACTCCATACCCCATAAGGACAATGCAAAAACCAGATTTGTGATAACTTTGCAAATGTATTAATAAAAAGAAATGACTTCAGATACTGAAATTTGACAGTTGAAATGTAGCTCAGGTGCTTCCCATTTCTCTGAGATCTTATCTTTGAGACGTTTCTACACTTTGATTGGCGTCCACTTGTGGCAATCTCAACTGATTGGACATGAATCGGAAAGACACACACCTGTCTATATGAGCTGAAACTGCGTATCAGAGCAAAAACCAAGCCATGAGGTCAGAGGAGCTGCCTGCAGAGCTCAGAGTCAGCACTGAAGGTTCCCAAGAGCACAACAGCCTCCATAATTCTTAGATGGAAGAAGTCTTGGTAAGAGAGGTGACCAAGAACCTGATGGTTACTCTGGTTGAGCTCCAGAGGTCATGTGTGGAGATGGGAGAAACTTGCAGAAGGTCAACCATCACTGCAACACTTTATGGCAGAGAGGCCAGACAGAAGCATCTCCTCAGTGCAAGACACATGAAAGCCTGCTTGGAACCTGCAGTGCAGCAGAAGTGATTTTGATCTGTGCCTCGACACGATCCTGACTCTGAGCTCTGCAGGCAGCTCCTCTGACCTCATGGCTTTTGCTCTGATACGCAGTTTCAGCTGTTAGACCTTATATAGACAGGTGTGTGTCTTTCCAAATCATGTCCAATCAGTTGAGATTGCCACAAGTGGACGCCAATCAAAGTGTAGAAACATCTCAAAGATGATCCAGAGAAATGGGAAGCACCTGAGCTACATTTCAACTGTCATAGCAAAGGGTGTGAATACTTATGTCAATGTGATATTTGAGTTCAAAGTTGCAATATAACAAAAAGTGAAAAGCGAGGGGGTCTGAACGCTTCTGAATGCACTGTGTGTAGAAAATGACTGCGCATCTGTGGCTTTCATGCTCGTGAATGTAGAATGACTTGTACATTTTAAAGCTAATCATTTTTTACACTGAGATTTACACAGGAAGTGTTTCACCGTGAGATTTAAATTGTGAGTTTTTACAGGAAAATACAGTACGTCTGCATGTTTAAAAAATTTCTATCTGTATTGTTTCAGTGTTTTATGCCTACAGCAGCCGCGTGATCTCATAGTGGCGAAATGGAATGATGTCATTAATACACAGATTAATTATCATTAATGAGGAAAAACACTGCGAACAATGAGCAGTGGGAGTGATCGGGGGCGGAGCTCAACAAAACAGGAACCAGGAAGTAAAATCTGGATGCGAACAGAAAATACTCCACTTGTTGAAACGGAACATTTCTAAATGAAATCATGAGCCTGTGGCAGCAGTGCATTTTTAAATGCTGTTTAATAAACTGGAAATAAAATGCATTATTTCCCTGGCCGATGACAGGCGACGTTCTCCGCTCAGATATGCTTTAAATCTTAGTTTATCTTCCCTGTATGAGCCTTTCAGAGAGAGGGAGAGGAGTCGCAGCATGTCATCACCTCGGGCAGATCATTAAATATGCGAATTTCACTGTTGGTGGGAAAATCTGTCAGTGTGTCGTCATTACAGCACACACACTAATGACTTGTTAGAGGTTTGAGATTCAGCACTCGATATTATATATAATGTGTGTGTGTGTGTGTGTGTGTGTTTGTCTGGAAATGCTGAGCTCTGGGGAACATCGACGTGTCTGGCTGAAGCTTAACGACTGTATCGGGGATCGTCAGCACTGACAGTGAGCCGAGTTCAGGTCGGGAACTAAACTAATACACACTTGTGTCTAATTGGAGTTCTTACTAGAATTTTTGGTGCCTGTCCCCTATTGGTCTAGACACCAATATGACGATATATCTCGGTAAAAATACAAAAAAAAATAGTCTGGAAGGTATTCTCATTTTAATTTTATAGTTCGGGGAAAACGGCTAAATTTCTGTCATGACTCGTCCTGTACCAGTGTCGCCTTCATCCAATTAAACGCTCTCTTTAATGTATATGTCCCGCCCCCACAAATAAATACATTTTTCAATGCTTTTGTATATACACACACGTGTTTTGAGTTGTTTATCATTTTTTAGTCTCTGCTTCACTTCTTTTCTGTTTTGCCATAATGGAAAAGTTCATCAGAAGTCCACTGCATGTTCTCCAGAGTCTCAGCATGTTGACTTATTCCTCTAAACACTGTAATATACGCGGCACTTCGCACTAGTGGGCTTTCCCTCATACTAAATCACAGAAGTTCAGGCTTTAAGTTCCTGCAAATAAGACCTGAGGGAACGATCCATGGCTGAACTCCAAACCCGGCTAACACTTTCCTGCATAAGTGATCGGAGCGGCCCGTAACAGCACTGATTAAAATCAATGAAGCTCTGTGTCGGGGGACAAGTGTGTGAGAGCCCCGATCTCATTAACCCAGACTATGCTCGTGTTTAATTCTCTCCATTCATCTCCATTAAAGCAGCAGTTTAGGGGTGGCTCATGAACGGCGTGTAAATCGATTTGTGTTTAAAAACGGAATTAGTTGAAATTGTTTTTAGACTGTAAGTGCCTTACGATCAGAACTCATCAGATCTCACGCCGAGAGACGTCACGTTTGATCGTTATTCCTGCAGTACACGATGAGCTGCGATTAAAATCTCACATACTTTTCAGAAGTTTAGTGCAGTGAGAGTTACTGTTACCAGCCTGACGTTGATTATTTTCCAATGACAGCACGTCCCCAAGCATTTCATTCCTCTTACACCACAGCAGCTTTCCAAACGTTTTATTTACTTTTTATCTATAAAACGTCAGCAAAACAAGTTAGTTTCTGTTCTGTCTTAGCGGATATAAACAGTGCTTCCCTCACCAGCCTCTAAGATTTAAAAAAAAAAAAACGCAGCTTGTCATGTTACTGAGAAACCGCAAAGAACGTAAACTGCTCTGTCCTGAGGATGTCGGGAAACTCCAGGTTACAGCTTCACCTCTGACTGTTACAAAGCGCTGACACTGGAGACTCCTTCCATAAATATTAAATAAACACCTCTTTACAGAAAACTTCACCACATCAACTATTATGAACAAGCTGTTACTATAGAAATGATTACGTATTTTATTTATTTATTTATTTATGGATGTTGTTGGCAAATTGCTTTGGTATAAGAGGAATAAAACTCTCTTATTATAGGAAAATAATCAACTTCAGTGTGTAACAGTAACTCGCTTTATCACACCGCCACATCGCTGATTATTTTACTGTAACAACAGTGTTGAAGAATCTGTCCATTTTCATGAACGGTTCTGTTTCTCTCTCTCTCTCTCTCTCTCTCTGTGGTTCTCCAAGTGCTCTCTGACACTATTAATTATCTTTAAGTGTCTCTGATTAAATTACACCAGTCCTCCACTAATCCTAACACTGTTATTTATCTGGTGCTGAACCTCTAATTTAACAAAGCTGATTTTTTTCTTCTAAAAAGCGAGATTAGTGGAAATCAGTGTTCAGGCCATGCGTGATGAACGGGCCGTATAATAACGTAGATTTAAAGCACCATGTGGTCGAAAGCTTTTGAGTTCCAGCCAGGTTTAATTACCAAGAGAGCATCGGACTAACTGGTGGGAATTCACATGCAGTTATAATTAAAAAATCTCACTTCCAGAAACACCCAAGCCCACACACGTTCAGCGTCGCCGTTCTAATTAAATACGTTACAAAATCAGGGAAATCGTCTAATGTGGGGTGCTGGATCTCTCCATTTGTAATGATGACATCATCACATCTCAGCATCTCAATACACGATCAATGATCCAGGAGTTAAGGCTAAGCCTGTACACTGCTCCACAGAGCCCTGAGTCAATCGTTCAGGTCTTGTTTGTTGTATCTGCCAAAATTACTCACACAGTCACAAAACACACACACACACACACACACACACACACACACACAGAGTTTTACAGTAATATACCTTCTCAATTTACAGAGCTAGTTTTAACCAGCTCTAAGCATTTATAACATAATCAGCATGTCATTTAACACAAATATATTCGAATTAAAAGTTCAAGATATGTTCAAGATTCATTCATTTAAATTTTTGCACTTATTAAACATTTCGCTAGCATCAGTGGTCTATTTTTTGCTAGCATAATCTCTCCATGAGTTACCTTTATTTAGCTTTTTTCTCTCGCAGCCCTGTTGAATTCTGGATTCTGATTGGTCAGAAGGTGTTAATATTAGTATTATATTAATATGTTTCTATGGCGGATTTAAGAACCGTTGGTATGGTGACATTTTCTGTAAGGAGAAATGTGTTTATGTAGCATGTATGGAAGGAGTCTCCAGTGTCAGCGCTTTGTAACAGTCAGAGGTGAAGCTGTACCTTTAAGTTTTCCGACATCTTCAGGACGGAGGAGTTTACGCTTCTCTGCGGTTTCTCGGTAACATGACAAGCTGCGTTGTTTCTTGTCTTATTACCTTCAAAAGAGAGAAAAAAGGAACGTGAGGGAACGACTGTTTATACATAGCTGCTATAACGTGAGTGACAACAGGAACGAACTTGTTTCAAGGATATTCCACAACATTAACTGTAACTATAAACAGATAAAAAAAATATGTTGTGCTGTTCGTTAATAAAATAAAAAAAAAATTGTTTGCTCGTTGTTAAGCCTGTACACTGCTCCACAGAGCCCTGAGTCAATTGTTCAGGGCTTGTTTGTTGTATCTGCTGTTCAATTTGGCCAAAATAACTCACACACACACTCACAAAACAAACACACACACACACACACACACACAGTCTGCATCTGGATGCAGAGACAGGTATTGACTCGATCTGTTGGGATTACTCAAAGCTGAAATGTTTGCTAAGAAATCTATACAGTGTTTCACACACACACACACACACACACACACACACACACACGCACGCACACATTACTCATTCCATTCTCTCATTACATCCTTAATAACGCACAACCAAAATGTAAATGTAACACACACTCAGTACTTTACTATCATTTTTATTCCTTGCATTTAAAAACACATTATTCCCCACAACTAGCAATCAAGCGTCATGTGGTGGTGATAAAGTAATTCCTGCTTGCTGGCTTGTCTGTTATTGTCTGATGTCAGGGCGAAACCTCTTGCATTATTCCTCGAGATAACGATAAACACATTGTCATATTGTTAAATTCACAGTAATGATGTTTGCAGTTTCATAATTTTGTGCCTGGTTTATCGAGGATTAAAGACGATTCCTCCGTCTCTGGAGATGCTTTTCAGTTTCTTGCCTCTGGCTCTACAAAATAGCTCTTTTCTAGCTGATAACACACACACACACACACACACACACACTTGTGCTATCTCTGGCAGGAGTGTGTGGAGCTCAGGTGGAGGCCCGAACTCGAGAAATTGAAACTATTCAGGCGATAAATTTAGAGTGTCCCATGGTGAGCACTGTCTCTACCCATCTCTCTCCATCTCTCTCCATCTCTCTCCATCTCTACCCATCTCTCTCCATCTCTCTCCATCTCTACCCATCTCTCTCCATCTCGTTCTCTCTCTCTTTCCTGTGGTATTGAAGGACCCGTGCTGATTTCAAACAAGCGATGTCATTAAATGGTGAACACAGGAAGCACATACACGCGTGTGTGTGTGTGTGTGTGTGTGTGGGCATGTGTGTGTGTGTGTGTGTGTGTGTGTGTGTGTGGGCATGTGTGTGTTTGCACGCACTGATATTTCATTCTAATGTCATCCTGACTTTATCCCAGCTAACAGTTATCATGATATCGCTTCATTTAAACACAAAGATTCAACATAAAATTGTATGTTTGTTACATATATTCCAAATCGTAAGTGCAGTTAACTTGAAATACTTTCTCTGAATGTATAATTTTGCATCTGCTCATCTGTCCTATCGTATCGTTCTTCGGGCGTTCTCACACCATAAAACCAGCGAATGAGATATTAACTGAGTAATGAGTGTTCTATTCCCCTTGTGTTCATCAGCATCATCGTAAAGTTGTGTGTGAATGGTAAAACCGATTTGTTGATAAACGCCAATCAGCCGTAATTTACCAAGAGCGTTCACGTCACAGATGATTAACATTTAACCACACCCACAAAACTCCATAAAATCTCCCAGTAAGGAAGCTCCTCGTCTGCCAAACACACACTAACTCCGCCTTCTTTCATAGGGTGCCATTACTTTTGTTCTAATTGAACAGCTTGTCTTATTTGTTTTCATTTGTCTTAAGGATTTATTTTGGATTAGAATTTCCTTTCAGGTCAGTAATGAAGCAGTGAGTGTTGATTAACTTGGTGTGTAACATCCACACACACACACCCACACACACACACACACACACACACACACACACACACACACTGAGTTACAGTCTTTCATTCTGCTTCAGCCTTTTGTTGTGTGTGTGTGTGTGTGTGTGTGTGTGTGTCAGACATCCCTGAGGACCCTCAGGCTGCAGAAGTGTACTATTCCGAAGATGGATTCGAGTCGTGTTCAGATGAAGAAGATTTCTGCTCTGATGTTCCCACACAGGTGAGGAAGAGAAAGAGGAAGTTGCGGAGGAAGAGGAAGTCTCTCTCTCTCTCTCTCTCTCTCTCTCTCTCTCTCTGGATTTGTCGTTTTAACGTCACTCAGATTCATATGTTGCTGTAGTTCAGGATTCAGGAGCATATAAGTGACATGAAACTTGCAAAATGATGTAAGTAACAGGTTTAACGTAAAACTTGTAATGTTAAAAAAATGATCCGAATGTATTTCATCGTGATGCCGTTCGGTTGACGTACTTGTATTTATGTGTCTATTCGTTCGTGCTTTTACGGTTGACGTACTCCTGTAAAGCCTGTGACAGAAACACTTTCGCAAGTTTGGCTGCCAAAATAACATTAACATATCCTACATCTGCTCTAACAGAAGTTAGCACTAGCATAAGAGCACAGAACACGTTTATAAGTGAGTGATGGGTGTTAGCTTAAAAATCGTAAAAAAGAAAAAAATTACGATCAGGACTTTCGCAGAACAAACACTAAACTACAGTACACCAGTAGGGGGAGCTGAGGTGCTGTCTTCTCCGAGCAGAAGTTCATTTTAAATCTGATTTATAGTCTGGGAAATACAGGAACTCGGTATAAAAAAGGAAACTGATGCTATATGACTTGGATAAGTGAACAACTTCTCATTAGCAGGTGCTGAGTTGGACCGATTATCTTCTGATGTTATGCTAATTGTCTTTAATTAGCTTGTATTCATTATCGCCACGTCGCATTTAATCAGCTCAAGTAAAGTTTGTTTGAACGCGACTGCAGACTTAAAGAGGAAAATTACCCAGAAGGCGTTGCAACCAGAGACAGAGAAACGGGAGATGAAAGGGCTTATTCTGCTTCGTCAGAGCCGCTTCGTAAAGTGCCGAGCTTTCGTAGTCGTTCAGAATGTTAGCTGTCCATCAAACAAGGGGGCGGGGCAAGAGAAAGCGAGGAGTGATATGTGAAACTGCACGTTTTATTGATGAGCATTTAAATAAAACTAAAAATAAAGAACATTGTGTTTTTGTAATGACTGTATGCGTATATAAATAAAAGTGAAGCCAGAATGTCTCTGAGGCCCTCTAGTGGCTGGCTGCGGTACAGTTTTTAACCCCGCCCATTCCCATGTTAGTGAATGGGAAAGATTCAGAAATGGGAAATTCCAGTTTAAGTTACATCTCCAAAATTATTTTCGGGAATACTGTGCTGCTGTTTTTACAAGTTCTGCTGACCCTGATACGTCTGCCAATATTTCTCCTCACCATAAATGTCTTTAATAGGAGTTTTTTGGTGATAAATAAAAGGGCGTGGTTGATGAGGTGATTGACAGTTGTGGTCATGACAGTCGTGCACCTTCCAACACACACCTGAAGCTCTGGACTGTTCTGTAGCAAAGCCATGTCTTGTTCTGCTGTGAACTGTTCTAACAGACCCTCAGCGGGGAACTCTCTGCACTTTTCCCAGTATGTTGCTCATTGTGATGCTTAAGCTAGCTCGTCATAGAGATGCTGTAACTAGTAAACCAACATGAGAGAATGAAGTGATGGCACAAACCAAGGCAGCTAACACTAGCTACATTTCATAATAATTCACTATTGACTGGATGACCTTAGAGAACACTCAGTGAGAGGATAGAAAAGCACTTCTCTCTTCGGATGTGTAACTTACTGCAGGTGTCAGAGCTAGCTGAACATCATGGAGGTTGAGTGTAAATGCTGACTGAGGTTTATATTTTCACCTGCTACATTACATTAGCTATTTATACTTACATGACTTTGATTAAAATCATGGATAATGTCAGCTAGCTAGCAAGTAGTAGCTCAGTCCGTCATGACCCAAAGCTTTTCCTGGTGAAATCACTATACCTGCAAAAGTTATATGACAACAGTTTAGTAATTTACATATTAATTAATAACACTGGATGTGCCACTTTGAGTTAGCCGATGCTCCATTTTAAGTTACTTCAGGTAATATCAGCGTGCGCACTCGCATACAGTGTCCATCACTAGCATGGGTACGTATTAGGACGAGCGCATTAATTGTATATAAACCTGTGACTTGCAGCTGCGCTACTGTCGGAGCTGCTGTTATAGAAACTTAATCAACACCTTCTGACCAATCAGAAATCAGAACTGGAATGGTGTGAGTAAGATGTAATTAGATTTGATTGCTCGGACTCGTTCGACTGGTGGAACGTGGTGATTGAACGGTGTTTCAGCGCCTGAGGGAGAAGATTTTATTGTGCGCTTTATTGCCTGGACTCCTGTGCGGCACGGACATTAAGGACAGTTAAAGTGCTGACGGTTCCTCTCCTCCAGCCCGGATTAGGAGGTTAGAGCGGATCGCTGTGTGATTTCCCTTTTCAGTCTCTCGCTCTGCGCTTCACACTCAAACTTATTTTCAAGTGAATGCTTTGCTGAGCCTAGCGGACCGTACCATCTTAAGACCATATTTATATTTACAGGTTTTTTTGGTAATATTGATTATTACTAAGTGTAATCGATCCGCTGAGACATGTTTGGTGTCTGAGCTAAATGTCGATGCTAACACATCATGCTCAGTAATATACAGTATGAATTATAATAGACATATATCATCATCATCATCTGAATCACATTCAGTGTGTAACTCCGCCTCCTTTAGGCCACACCTCCTTCCTGAGTCTGATGTTCGTGCAAACTTTAATGTTTTATTTTAAATCTGAAGTAGATGTGGCCTAAACTCAGGACTCTCATGTTCCTGTGTTCTGCTTCACGTTTCCAGTGTGTTGTTTGTTTGTTTCTGTTTGCATTTTAATCTACTATTAATTTTAAACTTGTTTGCTTTAATGAGCTGTTTATGAAACTGTACAGACGGTAAACTTGGTTAGCGCACACGGCACATCAGCTCCGGTGAATGTGCAGGTGTGAGTAAATGAAACACTGCTGCACTGGCAGTGAGTAGATTAATGAGAGTGACACAGAAAACACAGTTTGCGGGGAGGGCAAGCAATGTAACGAAGTTTAACTTCACACAAATAAAAAGCAGCCTCACCTGAGCCTCAGCCTCAGCTAAAGAACAACCTCAACCATGGAACAACCTCACTGAGGAACAGTGTCACCTGAGGAACAGCCTCACCTAAGGAATAAAATCACCTGAGGAACAACCTCAGCTAAAGAACAGCCTCACCTGAGGAACAGCCACACCTGAGGAACAGCCTCACCTAAGGAACAACCTCAGCTAAAGAACAGCCTCACCGAAGGAATAAAATCACCTGAGGAACAGCCTCAGCTAAAGAACAGCCTCACCTGAGGAACAGCCTCACCTGAGGAACAGCCTCAGCTAAAGAACAGCCACACCTGAGGAACAGCCACACCTGAGGAACAGCCTCACCCATGGGACAGCCACACCTGAGGAACAGCCTCAGCTAAAGAACAGCCTCAGCTAAAGAACAGCCTCAGCTAAAGAACAGCCTCAGCTAAAGAACAGCCACACCCGAGGAACAGCCTCACCTGAGGAACAGCCTCACCTGAGGAACAACCTCAGCTAAAGAACAGCCTCACCCATGGAACAGCCTCACCCATGGAACAGCCTCACCCATGGAACAGCCACACCTGAGGAACAACCTCAGCTAAAGAACAGCCTCACCCATGGAACAGCCTCACCCGAGGAACAGCCACACCCGAGGAACAGCCACACCCGAGGAACAGCCACACCCGAGGAACAGCCACACCTGAGGAACAGCCACACCTGAGGAACAGCCACACCTGAGGAACAGCTACAGCTAAAGAGCAACCACACTATTCACTTTGTTTTATTAGCTGAATAGCTTTCATTTTGACATTTTTTACTCTTGGCTTGTGTTTTTAAATTTCCAATTTTTGATATAATGTGCATTTTTTGATATCATGTGTGAGATTTGTCTCAGTAGCACACTTTTGGACCATCAGCATCACAACACAGTAACTCAGTATATTTTTCTTTCTTATTAAAAATAGAAAACACTGTGCTTTGATGTTTCTGAGTCGAGAAGCTCTCACATAGGAGCTGATGAAATGTGAAGCGGAATATCGGAAAGCTGGTGGGCTGAGATTTCATCCCTCAGGCCCGCGGATCTCAGCACTGCAATGCAATCTCTTCCTCCAGCTCCACGCCGCCGAGGCCACGCGAGATTAAAACGATTTGTCACTGCTGGGAGAAACAAGCGAGCAGATGGAAGCGGAGGATCGGCTGAAATTGACTCCCGGCCCGGTGGAGATTTGATAATTAGTCGGATGACAGAGACGCTTGGGCGGCTCTGCTCATTTCTTCAGGCTGATCATTTTAAAGGGAAGGACGTTTTTTTCCTACGTGGTTAGTCTCAACGCCTCGTTTGGCTCAATACACCTGCAATCCCCAACAGCAGAGCTTTCACCCCTGAGCAATTACAGCACAAAAATCGGTCCTGGTTTTTTTTTTTTTTCATAATGGAGATTGGAGATAAAGCTTTAAACAATAGATGAGGCCTGTTGGAATGAATTTCATCGTTTTGTATATTAATATCGGGCCTTGTTTATCAATCTTTTATTCTTTCATGGCCAGACCAAGATAAAAATTCACTGCTCATGTGTGTGTGTTCATAAACACGAGTCTGCTATAAATTACCAAGCACATTCACGGCACAGCTTAATTACATTTAGCCACGCCCACCAAACTCCATAAAAGCTCACAGAGAGCTGAAAATGACAAAATGGCGACTAAATGGTGAAAGAGAGCTCAGCCACTGCAGCATGTCGACATGTAGACACTAATTAAGACACTAGGTCATTAATATGAATGATGTTGAATCAAAAATATATTTCAATCGAGGTTCTCATTAGTGAGTATCCTCATAGGGAAATTTACACAAACTCAGGAGCGAAACATGGGATATCAATACTTTTCCCAACTAAAACATGGGATATCAATACTTTTCCCAACTAAAACATGGGATATCAATACTTTTCCCAACTAAAACATGGGATATCAATACTTTTCCCAACTAAAACATGGGATATGAATACTTTTCCCAACTAAAACATGGGATATCAATACTTTTCCCAACTAAGCGGATTTTCACGAACACCACATTTCCCGTGTAAATAACCTTACGAACGATTTACGAATAAATTTCTTCGTATTCAGTTTTTAAAAATCCATAATCCATAAAGAACATTTCATTAACCAGTGTAGGAACCCTTGAGTAACCTGTTACTCTTGAAGTGTATGCTGTACTCCAAAGTAAAGATGATTAAACCACGAAACAAGCAACGTGTCTACAGTTTCTCTCTTTTTCTCTCCAACTTGTCAAAGGATTTAGCAGAGAAAAGGGTGCCGATTAGCGTTAATGCGAGCTGGAGGGAAAATCTGCTCCACTCATGATTTAGTACAAACATTTCGATTTCGCCTCAGGCTCCTTCTGCGTAAACTCACACATTACACACTTGCATTAATGTGCGTTTACTAAACCACGAGAACATCAAATTGCAATCAGGATGATTCACGAGTCAACTCATGATTCTTAACCATGAAGGAGTCGATGTTAAAGGACCGAACCTGCCGGGGGCCAATCAGCAACACGCTATGTTTCAAATGAAAAGCTTAAAGTGTCATTTAGGAATAAGAAATCATTCAGAATGATAGAAAGTTGATGAGTGATACTTAACCAGCGTGGAATAAGTGCTATTAAATGGATAATTTGCTAATGAAGGATGGAGTCATGTGCTGTTTTTCTTCTGTCTCTCCCTCAGGACAGTGATCTGGAGGCCGTGGTGCGACACATGGAGGACGTTCTGGGGGAGAAATCTGTTGGTTAGTGATCCTTTCACACTGCCAAGGAGCACACTGTGTGGAGCTTCCTGCGTACACGTCCCTGTGAATGAGCCGTTACTATAGAAACCATAGCATATTATTTTAACGAGCGCATTAATGTAAACCTGCGATTTGCAGCTGCACTACTGTCAGAGCTGCTGTTCTGGAAAATTAATCAACACCTTCTGATCAGTCAGCAGCGCAGAAGTTCGTAGTGACATTAAACCCCGTAGCGTGCGGGATCAGTTCTTCAGCTAGAAGAGGTGTGTGAGTTTTGTTTAAAATCTCGTGGCAGGTTTCAAGGATTTTGCCGTCATCCGTTATCTCGTATTGCCTACTGAGATGCCTTTAATACAAGGGAATTAATTAACGGAGCTAATTTCTGGGCCAGAAAAACATAAACAGATGCTTTATATGAATTATACGCCATCAGAATGATCATTTGTCAAGCAAACAACAATAATGCTGCAATTTATAAATAAATCAATTTTCAGAAAAAAGGTTCTATCTTTAGAGCCTTTAATATAAATATTTCACTTGTTAAAGTGCTAAAGAGCCTATAAATCAGCCACTCTCGTACACTTGATGGTACATTTACACAGTTTTTACCCTGAGGAACAGAAATGCACAGTGTAGTCTGTTTTTTGACAGTTTAATAGGAATTCAGTGTTATATTAATGCATATATTACCATAATAATGGAGTCTTATTGTCACATTGCCCTGATTCTGTCTCGTTTCCCCCTTCCTTATATGGTCTGTTTCCTGTTCTCATTTCCTGTTGCAACGGTGCTTTAATAGTCACACCTGTTTCTTAAGATCTCCTGTTAGTCTGGGTATTCATAAACTGTTTTCTTCTGTGCTTCTTGAAGTTTGAAATGAATCAGTAAGCTCTGTGTGTGTGTGTGTGTGTGTGTGTGTGTGTGTGTGTGTGTGTGAGAGAGAGAGAGAGAGAGAGAGAGAGAGGGAGAGGGAGAGCATCACAAAAGTGCAAAATATTCATAAACAATATCTGCTCTGCTATAACACAAAGTGTGTGCTCTTAACGACTCTGTCAGCCATGTTGACCGTTTGACATCACAGCAGCCATTGGTCACATGATCTAAGCTCCACATCTTATTGGTTAATGAAATTTTCACCCTGTTTGAAATCGAGCTGGAGCCCCAAAAATGAGAACCGTCCCATCAGGACTATACAGCTGCGTCAAAAATGCACAACATGTCTAATGTTCTAAAGAAGTGAAATGGCTGATTAAAAGTTTGCCGTTAGTGTTCGGATTCACTTATACAATTAAGATTCATATTTTTGTAACTTTTAACTTTGTAACTTAAAAAAAATGAAAACTTAATGATGTATAGCACTGTAGATAATGACTGAGAAAATAACTGCAAAAAAATGTGTTGAGTCGTTCAACCACTCCATTAAAGCTTTGCCTTCCCTTAAATGGATTTTTGATTTACTTTTATACAAATACACAAAGTCTGAACATACACACACAGATATATCCTTCCTCTATATCCTTTTTCCGATGTTGTTTTCTGAAATTTAATGACGTTTGACTGCCTCATTGTGAATCCACACATTTTCAAACTCTCAACATTTACCTGAGAGGTCACGGTGTCAGCACACACACACACACACACACACACACACACCTGGAGCGTCACTAAGTCCTGTATGAAGCGAGTGATAAACGATCCTGACGTTTCCTCTGCCTTCCTGTGTGATAATGAGTTTTTTTCTTCCAGCGTGTTTTCGTCGTCCTCTCTGCCGCGCTGACATTTACACCGATCGGGTCATTTATAAGGAGCTATTTACAGGTTTTGTCCAGATCAAATGCGTTCGCCCTCTGAGACAGAGCTGTATTTCCATCCACGGCTCTTGACTGGCATTTTCTCTTTATTTTCCTTCCTGTGATTTATTCGCATCTCAGGGTCGACTCTAATCGCTGACCTCCACCGCCATCTTCAGATGCTGTGATGGGGTTTTTAGGGTCGTTTCAAACCTGACACCTTGATGACGCCTTAAAAATGTCAGTAAATAAATAAAATGTCAATAAAACGGCAGCAAAAGCATCGTTTTAGATGCAGGAACGTTCAAATGTGGTGTTTGTGTGGCTCATTCTCATCTCATTCATCTTATCACACTCATTCTGTGATACAGTTAGGGAATAGGCAGTTACTGCATCATGCATGAAGTGTCAGAAGTGGTCCACACACACACACACACACACACACACACACACACACACACACACACACACACACACACAGGACCTGGGTGACTGAACCATAACACTCATGCAAGTGTGTTTGACAGTTTTTTGAGATGTTGTTTTTTTCCATGCATAATATATTTCTTCCTATTCCTCCTTTTCAATGAGCACACACACACACACACACACACACACACACACACACGCTGCATATCCAAGGAGGATACTTTCACTAAAGATAGATGGATAGCAGAGTGTGAAATTTCTCCACCTGGACGTTTTTCCCCTGTCCTCATGTTGTTTATGGCTCGAGTCGGCTCAGTTATCCCAAATTCCGTATTTTCTTGTTATTTCCAGGAACAGATGTTTCCAGCTGTCAGCACCTGGTTCTCAGAGTAATCACGCCACATGCTGTGTGTAAAAACCTCCTGTTATGTACAAAATGAACCTAAATGCTCTACATAAACACGGTGCATGTGGCAATACGAAAAATCCTCTCCTCCACCTCCCCTTCCTCCTCCACCTCCATGTCCTCCACCTCCTCCTCCACCTCTTCACCTCCTCTTCCACTTCCACCTCCTCTTCCACCTTCATCCCCTCCTCTTCCTCCTCCACCTCCTCCTCCACCTTCACCCCCTCCTCTTCCTCTTCCTCCTCCACCTTCACCCCCTCCTCTTCCTCCTCCACCTTCATCCCCTCCTCTTCCTCCTCGTCTTCCTCCTCCACCTTCACCCCCTTCTCTTCCTCCTCCACCTTCATCCCCTCCTCTTCCTCCTCCACCTTCACCCCCTCCTCTTCCTCTTCCTCCTCCACCTTCACCCCCTCCTCTTCCTCCTCCTCCTCCTCCACTTCCTCCTCATACCTGTGTGTATGATCTGATATTTATCTCAATTTTACATTTCTAACCCACACCCCATCTTCAGCTCAAATCATTTATTCTATACTGCTCCTATTCTCTACATATGCTCAATACATAGGGTGTAACATAATGCCCCTGTGCACACCATCTAGTGCACTACATGTACAATAGAACACCATTTGCAATTATTCTCGGTATTTTTATTCAAATAAAATATTGGCAGCTCTGGCTTTGTTTTGGGCCTGTCCAAGTCAAAGACACGCCCATTTAAATGACTCAAAGACACGCCCATATGTCTGAGGCGAAGACATGCCCATATGCACACTCTCACACTTCATCTTACTTTTTTGTTTGTGTAAAGCTGCTTTGAGACAATGACATTGTAAAAAGCGCTATACAAATAAACTGAATTGAATTGAATTGAATATGAATGACTCAAAGACACACCCATTATAATGACACCAAGACACGCCCATTTCTCCTACACTGACACGCCCATGTACATTACACAAAGACACGCCCATTTGTCTCCCTTAAAGACCATTCTTTATGTCGCCCATTATGACACGTCTAACAGTGTGTGTGTGTGTGTGTGTGTGTGTGTGTGTGTGTGTGTGTGTGTGTGTGTGTGTGTGTGTTTCAGCAGGTGAAGCTGACGGAGGTGTGTCTCACTCGCGTGTGTATGGACCGCTCAGCATCAACAGCACCATGGATTAATTCTAATCCAGAACATGAGAGAAGGTTTATTTCATCCATATGCTCTTACAATTTATTCTAAAATCCCGAATGTAATTTCACCGCTGATCGCTCTGACCGATCCTGACACACACGCCGGTTTAACTGGTCGTCACTAACCTCAGATTTCTGCTTTACATTTTCACTTTTCACTCACACTCACAATGACGTGACACGTCTGTGTAGTAGAAAATAAAGTCTCTTAAACGCTGAAGCGAGAGCGACGATTAGCGAGGATTTGGCCGCTGGTGTGTGAGGCTGTGAGGCCGAGCTCGCTGTGTTCGCCTTCAAATCTGCGATAAAAAGAAGTTGATTGAAAAAATAAATTCAATTACCTTCAAACCATTCAGAAGTTTTCAGTCTGATTTTCAGAGATTTTTCTTTGCCAAGCTAATGCAAAAGTTTTGCTTTGTGATGTGATCAGCTGAGGAAACTTTTAACTTTTTCTTTTTATATTTTCTCTCTCAAATGTACATTTATGTCTAAAGAAAATAAATAAATAAAGTGGAAAATAAAGTGGACTTTATTTCCCACTTCGGCTTTTCCATGTCAGACATTTTCACACGTCCATTACACCGTTCATGTTCGCTTTTATTCAGCGTGTATTCTGCACTGAGCATTTTTCACTACAAGAGTCGTGATTTGGACTTTTACAGCCGATCGCTCTTATTTACTGGTATTTGTGGATCACTTAGAACTTTTTGCTAACAAGTTAAATAAGAGTTTACTGAGTTTATAATCAGCTTCATGTGGCATTTATTTCTGTTTGTGAAAGCTGATAGCAGTGGCTTCTGTGCTGGACAATAATCTGGTTGTGCAGACAAACTACACTGTTTTTTTTCAGTGCTCTTCATGAGTTCTTTAAGGTTCTTTGGATAATTAAACCTTCTTAGGTTCCACAAAAGGTTCTACTTGGAACCCTGTCTGACAGCGCAAACACTCTGTGGCCGAGTTCTCGAAGAACCCTAACGAGTGTCATTATAATACTCTTCCGTGTGAGGTTTCTTTTTAAAATGTTTAAAATTACATTGTAAACTATTAAACGATGAACCACCAGGTTTGAACTAATATTTGAAGGCAATGGCAGCTGGGAACAAATGACAATGACAGAGCGTATCAGGAAGCCTTTTAACAGAGTTTAAGTCAAAGTTACTAGAAATTTGCATCTCTGCTTGTCCAGTAAAAATGTCTTGCCTTTGTGAGATCTCCGTCCTGAAACTCACCTCTAGTGGAGATGATAATAATAATAATAATAATAATAATAATAATAATAATAATAATAATAGAAAGACTGTTTTCCTGTCAGTGGAGAATTAGAGGCTGGCAGCAGAAGAGAGGGATGAAGCAGAGGAGTAAAGAGAGGATAGAAACAGGTAGTAATTTGCACATCAGCATTTTTGTGATGCAGTATATTTTATTTAAATGGTCACACAAGTCCTCAGTGTGTGTCTCAGCAAGCAGAAACATTACAAACAGCTTAAATACATTCAGTATACAGTAAATTAGCATAGATTTCATTTCTATAGGAGACGCTAAATAAATAAAAGGAATTCTTATCATCAACATTACGAGATTCAGATGTTTCTCACACACACACACACACACACACACACACACACACACACACTCACACACACACACAGACATGGCTGTGGTGATTCAGCGCTGTTGTTGTCTTTTTCAGTACAGTGGCGTTTCCTTCACCGTAGGGACCCGAGGCAGGAGGAGTGTGTGATTGGTGGAGAGCGAGAGGTGATTCAGGAAGATAGAGGCGGTGAAGATGGAGACAGAGTGCGTTTACTGTGGAGGGGGCTGATTACCAGCGGCCTTGATTACCTTCAATAATCAGCTACATGCACTGCTTTACTGTGTGTGTGATTGTGCGTGTGTGATTGTGCATGTGTGTGTGTGTGTGTGTGTGTGTGTGTGGAACAGCTGCTTCAAAGCATGATCATGTTACACTGGGGACAGCGAGGATGTCGGTGATGTAAACCGCATTAAAACCCTCCGAAACTCAGAACAGGTTGCTAAAGGATGACACAAGTTTATTTGTTGGTTTGTTTGTTTGTTTGTTTGTTTGTTTTTGTTTAAATCATTCATTTTCCCGACACTGTTAAACCACAGTAACGCCTGTGCTTCTTAGCACTTATATTCTGTTCACAATTTATTATCAGGGGGCCAAGCACAGAAGGTGTGTAGGCACCCTATTGTTATTCTACCTTTTCTTCTTCTTCTTCTTCTTCTTCTGGCTAGTACCGTCTGGTAAAAACTTGTGAAATTTGGCACACTGATTGGGGAGGGTCTAATGAACATTCTGACCAAATTTGGCCCAAATCCTACCAACACTCTAGCGCCACCATCAGTTCAAATTTGGCCCTAATTTGGACGTACACTTACGGTTATAACTTTTGCCAGGTGTCCCTGGATTCCGTGGGTCGAGACGAGATCAACGCACCCTAAGACGTCAATTTCCACCTAATTAGATTTTCTGTCATCTTGGATTTTGTCAAAAACTGTTTTCACTACTCCTCCTACAAATTTTGTCCAATCATCACCAAATTTGGTAAACATCATCTCCAGAGTAAGCTTCACAACTTTATTTCGAAAACTCCAAACAGTTTGCCTGTAATGTGCCAACAAACCTGACGGTGAAGCCACCAAACAGGAAGTGAGGCTGTATCTCAGCAACGACCTTGCACACTGACACAAATCTTAGTAGGCATCTTCAGGACCATGACCTGAGGCTAGGCAACAAATATCACAACAACACACACACACACACACACATTATCTGTTCTATCTGTTTCCTCTTGAAACAGATGTTGTTGTGAGGCACATTTCGATATTCAGAGCTGAGCGTTTGTCAGTGACGAGCTGCTCGTTAATCCTTATGGGCATTTTAATGATTTTTATGTAACTTTTATTTATTTATTTATTTTATGAGTTAATGATGTGTGTTTTCGGTTCTTCTTCTTTATTATCAGTGCAGCTCATTTGGGAAATGAAGGAAATCAGCTGAGAAATAACACAGACACATCACAAATTAAATTAAATAATTGACTTTAAATGATTTATTATCTTTATAATATTTTTTATTTATTTTGATTTGTTCATTTTGATGACACGATATCTGAGATTTTATCCTGTATTATAAAGCAGTAGAATCTAGTACATGTTTCTCTAATCTCTAATCTCTGTGGAAAGAAGACGAGCAGCAGCTTTACTGTATTATAATTATCATTACACTTTAAGCGTTTGTCTCGGAAGACGTCACTTAGTGAAAATAATTCTTTTGTTAAAGATCCAGCTGATCTTATAGGATTTCAAAGTTTGTAAAACTGCCCCATAATATATTTAAATATGTGATTAATGCATGTTGAGTGGAGCTTAAAGTATAAAATAGAGAATGTTTACTACATGCTAATTATACTGTAATAACCACATAATAAAGTGTTAATAACATGCTACAATGTCCGAGAATGACAAAAACGCTGATAGAATCAGAAGTTACTGCAGCTGTATATTAATTTCCAGTATTAAGATTCAAGAACATTATAGAACTTTGTAAGCTTATTTGTATATATAGTATATGTACAATTCTTATACCAAACGAAATAAGTTTCTCTAAAAAAGCCATCTTTGTCCAGCTTGTATTGTCGTGTTATTATAACTTTATTACATGGTTATTATTATGTCGTATATTAGTAGTTAGTTCGCACAAATCTGCACAAATCTAATGTCACCTATATAATTACTTATTTATTTATTTATTGTCAGTTATTTATGATTATATCTGATTATCAGCCGCTGTGTAAGATCCTTAACCCAACACAGCTTAGATTTGTGTTTAGATCAGACTTTAACTCACACGTACGTCATTTTTTGGCCAAAAAGCATCTTCTAAATATGTTAATGTTTATTCATGTGTACGCTAACCTAGTAATGTATGCTTAGTGTAAAGCTTGAGCATTTGTTTTTGCTTTAAAACTGTAACAACGAGACACGATGCACCTGCCTTTACCTGACTAAGCAAAAACAAAGTGAAGTTATCAGCAGTTGTGTATTATTGCAGCTCATGGGGTGAGAAGGACAGGGAAGGGAAGCACACTGTAAGATTGAAGAATGCGATTTCATAACTACCTCATTCCATCAGCTTAGAAACCAATTCCCTTCCTCCAATTCACATCACTGCAGTAAATAATAAAGGAAGGCGGTGATTCCTCCCTGCTGAAAAAAACACGACCGGATTCGATATGAAGTTCGATTCGGTGTCTAATCGGGTCAAAGCACATTACAGAGCATGGAAGAGTGTGGTTTCTGCTCTGACACATGCAGAGTACGTTTCAGCTACACTCTGAAACAAGAAGGCTATTTCAATTTTTTTTTTAAATAGTAATAATAAACTTGAGCAAAATATCAATAATAAAGCACTTTTGATACATGTGGCAGCTCAAAGTGCTGTACAATTAAATAGAGTGACGATGCACAGGGGGAAATAAAAGAGGATGTGCAAATAGTATAATATTACACTGTGCATAAAGAGAGAAATACACAACTAGAATAAAATGAAAGTAAAGTAAATACATCATAAAGCATTGTAATGAATTTTAAGATAAAATGAAACCATGAATACCAAAACCAAATTTTGTCTAGATTCATGAATCCCAATTAAGTCCAATTCAGTTCTGGGGGGGCAAATATTTATGCAAAGCATAATGTATGTATGTATGCATATATACAGTCATGTAGGAAAGAAGTTCTGTAAAATTTCAAAAAATGAAAAGTTTCATTTCAAAGTATCAAAGTAGTTACTAAACTGAACAGTAACCATAAAAAAACAAGTAAAAATGAAAAATTATTCATTTTATAATTAATGTAATGTATTAATGAATATATAATATCTTAGAATGAATATATTATTTGATATCAAATGCATTTAAATTCTCTCAGGTTTATTGTCATTAAGTTTTCCAAAGACATTTAGCCTTTTTTGGAAGCTGCGATCTCTTAATTATCTAAAGAACCCTTGAAGAAGCCTTTTTTTCTAAGCATGTAGGTCATTCTAGGTTTCCTGGAGAACGTGCTCCAGTTCTTCTGTCTCTGCAGGTTCGATTATGTTTTCTTCAGCTGTTCGATTATGTTTTCTGTGGGTGAGTCTGATGTGGTGCTGTTGTAGCTCACTCACCTCAAGTTTCCACCTGTCCTGAGATGCTTTTCTGCTCACCACGGTTGTAAAGAGTGGCTATTTGAGTTAGCGTAGCCTTCGTGTCAGCTCTGGCCGATCTCCTCTGATCGCTCTCATCAGCACAGCATCTCCACTCGCAGAACTTCAGCTCACTGGATGGTTTTCGCACCATTCTGTGTAAACTCTAGAGACTGTCAGGAGTTCAGCAGTTTCTGAAACACTCAAACCAGCCCATCTGGCACCAGCATCCATGTCACACTCAAAGTCACTGAGATTTTTTTCCTCATTCTGATGTGTGATGTGAACATTAACTGAAGCTCTTGACCTGTATCCGTATGATTTTATGTATTGCACTGCTGCCACGTGATTGGCCGATTGGATAACTGCATGAATAAATGTAATTCAGAATTCATCCAAATTGTTGCTTAATATCAACACAAGCATTTTGAATGGAATTTATCTAAATGTTATCACTGTGAAATCTGCACTAAACTTAAACCGAGTTCCATCAGGTTAGAACTCCACGTCTCATCACGTCAACTGCAGCAAGCCATAGAAAGAGATTTACTTTATTCAGCTTATTCAGCAGGGTGTAGCTTATTTACTTATTCACCTTGTGTGTGTGTGTGTGTGTGTGTGTGTGTTTGCTTTCTCATGTTTTATTCAGATTTGAGGAAAATACTGCTACTGTAGTAATAATTCACTTGAGTAAAAGTAAATGTTGTCATCAAGACAATTACTCCTGTAAGAGTAAATAAGTCACGTGGTGAAAAACTCCACCTCTATTATCAGCAGTTTATTTAAAAAAAAGCTAATGTTAGCTCGCTAGCTAGCTGATGCTAATTCGCACCTGGTTCTAGCTACTTAGTTAGCTATCTAGCAATAATGATTGCCCGCTTGCACATTATCCTGAGCTTTGCCAATAAGCTGTAGCAGAATTTAGATATATTGAACACATCTTAAGATTAATACAGATCTTTCCTACTGTGAAACATCAAAAGATCTGACTAGCTAGTCTAGCTCACTCAGCTAGCTAATGGCTTACCTGTACATGTTTCCACAGGCTGAACTTAACAGATCATTATCACGCTGTTTCCTGTGAAGCGTTTAAAACTGAAGAAAGCTGATAAATTGGGTCAGAGGTGTTCATCCGTCTCCACTGTCTCAGACATTGCTGCTAAACGTCTGTCACCTGAACTGTAGACTTCTGTCAGGCTTTTGGTGTTTGACTGGGTCTTGAAATCATTAATAATTATTCAAAATGTGCACACCTTTTAACTGGTTTACACTCTTCTGGGCTTTCTGCATTTTTTTTTTTTTACTTTCTGGATTATTTTATTTTTCTTTAAAGGTGATCAAAAATAAATGTAGCAAAGTTGAATGTTTTCAAGTAAAAAAAATATGATTTTAATTATATTTATATACAAAAGTACCATCATGGTGAATCATGTGCTCATGGACTGTAAAGAGAGTACACTTAGTACCGTACTTTCCACACCTAGTTTGTTTATAGTGTATTCTTAATGTGTCACACACACACACACACACACACACACACACATTCAGGGTTTCCTTCGTCTGAGTACAAGTTTTTACCTGGCAGTTTTTATTTCTAGCGGCTCTAGGAATCCGAGACGGATCCCGTCAGGTCGTGTGAGGAGATGTGTTCTGACTCAGTGCCACATACAGCGATGGACTCATTTTAATTATCTAGTCCCGAGTGGCACAAAGCCAATAACGCGGCCCATCAGAGGCCTGGAACCTGACGCTAAAGCGTTTAGCTGAAGTGAAGAGTGACACGATGACAACGCCAGCAGATAAACTTCCAGAGGAAGGTTTAATCACTGTCACGTTATCTCTGTCTGTTATTTACACTCAAACAGCACAGACACGAAGATAAAATAAATATTCAGCTTCATCGAGCTTCATTTAAATGTTTCAGATGTGAAAACAGACACGCATGAGTGCGCTAGAGACGGCGAAGTGACGGTGAAGTGCGCACTTGCTCCCCGGTGTGTGCCCTTAAACGTATGCAGCTGAGCGTCACTCCATAACACCGTGCCCCGGTCTCTCACACACACACACACACACACACACAGAGGCTATGTGAAGAGATGACACGCTGCTTATTTCCCTGTCTGAGTGTGACAGTCCGATTCCACCTGACATCACCACACACACACACACGCGCACACACACACACACGCACAAACAGTGTGTCTGACATATGACAAGTTAGTAAAAGCAATTATTTCAGACAGAATAATTTGGGAGCTCAGTGTCATCTTTAAAAGCTTCGCCTGAGTCTCTGAAATGAATAATTTGTGTTTTTTACTAAAGCTGCTCTTTATGAGTCTGTCTGTCTGTCTGTCTGTCTGTCTGTCTGTCTGCGTATGTGTCTGTTTATGTGTCTGTCTGGCCATCTAACTACATACCTGTCTATCTGTCTATCTATTTGTTTTTCTATTATTGTATCCATCTGTATGTGAATCTGTCTGTACCTGTTTATCTGTCTATCCATCTGTCTGTCTACATGGCTGTCTTTCTGTTTGTTTGCATGTCTATCTGTCTATCTGTCTATCTGTCTATCTCTGTGGGTTTTTCTATGATTGTCTGTCTGTCTATCTGTCTGTCTGACTATTTGTCACTTCGTATGTCTGTCTAAGTATGTACCTGTCTATCTGTCCGTGTATTCCTGTGACTCTCTTTCTGTCGTCTTTAGATAGTTAAAGGTTCTTTGTTTTTTAACAGGGTTCTACTCTGTACTGTCTCTGACAGGGAGACACTGTTGTAGGGTCCTACAAAGAACCTTCACGGGGTTCCAGAGGGAGAACCCTACATTGAATCATTTCTTTCTGTACCTCTGTCTCTGTGTACCTCTGTCTCTGTCTGTGTGTGTGTGTGTGTGTGTGTGTGTGTGTTTGGACATGGATATGTGTTGTATTTTATCTCTGCGCTTTGCTTCTTATAGAGGTTAAAGTGTGTTATTGTTCAAGCCAAGATTAGGCCTGGTGTGAAAACATCTCAGAATAAAATAGCTGATAATGGCATTACACACACACACACACACACACACACACACACACACTGATAAGGTAAGAGAGCTGCACACACATACGCACACACTGCTGCTTGACTTCTTATTGCAGACTTACTTATTTGACAATATCAAGCAGTGTGTTTTAATAAAGCAGTCAAGAGGAGATTTACACACACACACACACCCTAAAGAAATGATTTATTTTCCTTATCTTCACTGTCGGAAATCCGAGGGTGTTCAAATTTTTGTAACTGAGATGCTAACAGAGAGGAAATCAGTGATGTTCCACAGACGCTCTGTATAATTAATGATGTAACAGACCTGACTCATTCCATCAGTCTGTAATCACAGCAAATATTCACATTTTTCATCACAACTCATGAAAAGGATGTTTAGAGCATGAGGTGTTAACAGGTGTAAAAAACAACATGTCAAATAATCAGATATGAAGCTTTCAGTACAAAGAAAGACCACGTTCATTTAACATAAACATAAACATGAACATTAACATGAACATGAATTTAACATAAACCTTAACATGAACATGAACATAAACATTAAGAAGAATTTAACATGAATTTGAATGTGAACACATTAACGTGAACATTAATACTTTTCCCGCGTTCATTCACTCATCCTTAGTAACTGCCTGGTCAGGGTCATGGTGGTTTAAATTAAGCTGATAGTTTGTTTATACTTTGGAAAATAGAGCTGATTAAATTGATTAGAAAATATCGCAGACAGGCACAAAAAATAAAAATAAATAAATAACATGAGCCGGATTATTTTTTTTAAAAAGCAGTTGAGATGGATTATGAACTGGAGTGATGTAGCTGAGGTTGAGGAACTGTGAGAGCCAGAATTCTCACGCCAAGCTGACACTGCTGACGCTTCTACTTCTGGTTTAGGCCATGCCCACTTCAGGGTTAAATCTAAATACTGATACAGATAGTGTCATTGTGTGTGTGTGTGTGTGTGTGTGTGTGTGTCAGTAGGTATGGTGTGACTGAGATAATCTCCTCCATGTTGATTGATTTCTGAAATCAGGATGAATTATTGTGTGTGTGATTTTACACAAATCTGGCACTTTCTGAAGCAGCGTGATGAAATAGTGGTTCAGAGCGAGTCGTCTCCAGTTTCGCCTCACACTCACACTCACACTCACACTCACACTCACACTGTACTGCTGGAGGGCATTTAATATCATCCTGTTTTAAAATGAGAAGATGTACACACACTGCAATTTCGAGCTTTCATGCTGGGAATTATTCCTACTGTTCAATCTGTAACATCTTTATATAGATATATGTACAATATGTGTGTGTTTGTGTAGTGTGTACCGTATGTATATGTGTGTTTAATGAAGTTTCGCTGATCGACTGGGTGAATTTTCCCTTCTGTAGATCTTTATCATTTTCCAGTAGACGTGTTTCTGTCTGGAAAAAATGTGATTACTGCTAGAAAAATAATCCGCTGTAAGACTGAGAGCTGCAATAACATGGCTTATTGAACCATCGCTCTCAACAGGAGAGGCTCGGCAGCCTCGCGTGTGTGTGTGTGTGATAAAGAAACTGTGATGTGTAATTTGTTACATTTCATTGATCACGGTGTAAAAATATTACCCGTGTTAGCGCGATACCAAATGTGCGTTATATTAAACACATCCAGCAAAGCTTTGAATGAAGGAAACAAGACAGAACTGTGACAAATACTGACCTGAGACCTGTGTAGGCATGGCCGAATAATATGCAACAAAAAATATGAATCAATTCTACTTTCGAATGAGTTATCGTTTCTATAGTAACCACTCATTCACGGGGACGTGTACTGCAGACGCACCACATAAACCGATTGTGATAAAGTCTGCTGTTAGGAGATAAAGGAGTTTATTTAACCTTTATGGAAGGAGTCTCCAGTGTCAGCGCTTTGTAACAGTCGGAGGTAAAGCTGTAAGTTTTCCAACATCTTCAGGACAGAGGAGTTTACGCTTCCTTTGTGGTTTCTCAGTAACATGACAAGCTACAAGCGTATGTTTATATATATATTTATTTATTTATTGAAGAACAGTATACAGGATTATACAGTATATGTACATGTACAGTATACAGATAATATGATAAGTAGTACGGATGTTGCTGGTCTGTACTAGGTCATGCCACAACTTACAAAAGAATACAGGTTTGTCGAGGACAGAATTGTGTTTACTTTGTGAATTTATTCTCTATTTTTCATAAATAGTGGATTTAGGCTTCAGAAGCTGCCCGGGCAAAAATACAAAACAGATTATACACAGAATAAACAAAACCTAGCCAAACAAAAATAACATTTTTCCCTCACGACTAAAGAAACATAAATGGCATCGGGTCCATAATTAACCACTATTTACAGTGTGCTATTTACAGAAAAGTGAATTTTTTGGTGTTATGTACGAGATATATACAAAAAAAAAAAGCCACACCTACTAACTACAACACCTCGGTGCTGCTTTCGGCTGTGAGAAGGCTGACATGAACTTCATTACCCATCAGCCCTCACAGACTACAACTAATCACATGACCTTGTCACATGCCTTTGTTATCACTCTCACCTGTTTTGTTCCCCTTGATTAGTGTCTCTGTATAAGTTCTGGGCTTTCTCGCTTTAGTGGCTGAGAGTTTGGTGGGTGTCGCCTGTTGGTGCCTGTAGTCTGGCGTGTGTTTCATGCCACGCTTCCCCAGCTCTTGGCTTGCTCTCTCTACAAGTCTGCTTTCGACTTCGTTTGTTTTATGTTTAATAAAAAGCCTGCACCTGCATCCATCTCCATTCTCTGACAACAAGGCACAATCGAGGTCATGAGAAGGCAGAGGGTCATACACAAGTAAGAATCACAAAACACATATATGCACAGGTGTGGGTAAAATTATATATATCTGACTTATAAGCAGATGGATGGATGGACTGATAACTAGTTTAGGGAAGAGTTAAACAGCCAGATAGCTGTAGGAAGGAGATCTGCTGAGCTCAGATTGCTTCATACAGAGCAATTGCTTTATTCTGTGTGAGAGCTTAGCCAGCACTCTCCTCTCCGTCAGCGTCTCCAGACTCTCAGTCGGTTTTTGTGTCTATATCAGAGAAATGATGAGGCTTCAAAATCTGTCTTTTGGGTTTTGAAAGTGTGATGATGCGAGAGAAGAGTGTACAGACATCACAGTCCTGGAGATGCTCTTATTTCTGTTTTTAACATGCATTTGGACCCAGACAGCTTCATTTCCGAGCAATAAGGCATAGTGGTGAATACTGTGAGCATGTTTCACAGGAAGCAGTGTGGGGAAGGTGTCAGATAAAAGCATGACTCTGGCTTTAGTGCAAAGGAAACACATCAGTCTCCATCCCAACCCAAGGCATATCAGTGGACAGGAAATAGAAATGAGGTGTAAACAAAATCTGATATGTTTTAGACTGAGATTTCAGCATGTCTTTGCATTTTATGACTCGTCACACTGTACGAGATCCCAGCAGAATCTTAGCAGAAATCAGGAACTGTGTGATAACGCATGTTCTCCCTGTCAGATTACATGATGAAGTTCCGCTAACTCAGTGTTTCCCAACAAAGCATTCATGAACTCCTTGGAATTCTTTGACAATCTGGGTTTTTTGACTGAAAATCGCAAGGCGTGAAGCCAGTTTGTAGCCTCTGTCAAAAACACATCCTATTGCTAGCAGGATCTGAGAGTACTACCAAGCTAAAACCCTGGTTAAGATAAAACCTGGTTAGCGATGTGAGGCGAGAAGGATAGCCGGTTGTCCAGGGCTACCCTAAAGTCTCGTTCGGTTTCACATGATGAGATCTCCAGGGACATTTCAAGATCCTGGGATGAGCTGCAATCCATGACATGCTGACATACGAGCGGAAACGTGAGTGCCTGAGGGAGTCAAGGAGTAGGTGAGTGGAGTGTCTTCAGCATAGCAGGATATGGGTTCATGGGTCACCATGGAAACATTCATGAAAATCATAGTGTATATATTGGACCCCTTAAAAATTCATGGTATTTGCACTAAACCTGTCATGGATGACACTTATGAGCACGTTATAGCCCCGTGGAATTCCTCAGGATGCTTTACAACTTTCCAGAAATTCCTATAATCCCATGTTCTGTAGAGTGTACTGGATTTCACACAAATGACTAATCCATGAAAAATTCAGTAGGAACTCCACAGAAATCAGACAATATTCCGATGACTATGCCATAAACTTCCAGCACTATGAAACTATGAAAATCCCTTCTTCATTGGGTATCAGTTCTCTCTGGAATTCCAAATTGAATAACCAATAAATATTTTCAAAATAGTAATCCCATAGGAATTTTCCATAAAGGGGAATAAAAGTAATTCCAGAATAATTCTAACAAAAACAGCAAAAATGTTTCTTTAATAAATTTAAAATGTTGGTAAATTGCTGCGGTATATGAGGAATAAAACTCTTTGGGACCTGCTGTTATAGGAAACAGTAACTTTGCTTCATCTTCATGTTGTGTTTTATTCCTCGCACACTGCTCTATAAATAAATAAATAAATAAAACACACTCAGCTAAAGCCTGATGCTAAACTGGAGGCCAAAAGCTTCCTTGACGATATTAGCCTCATAGCTCCAGAAGTAAAGGAGCAACTTCAGACCCCCTGGTGTTTGGGGTGAAGGAGACACTGTGGATGTTTAATTTTCCTCCTAACCGTTCTAATAAAACAGTACGCAGCAGGAAACCCCTGCAGGAGACCTCGCCTGGCACGACACACTCGTCGTGTTATTAATTGCAGCTGTTCCGTCAACACTCGTGTGTTTGAACACAGCTTTGTATTGACCACAGAATTATAGTGTTCACTCAGAGCCCTGAGCCTCCACACAGCAGAGGCGTAATGAGGGAGCAGGGCTAATAAGCAGCTTGCTGCATCCTGCTGTCTCCGATGGAGTGGGCTGCCCGGGGCCTGCTGGAGAACAGATCCTGATTGCATCGCCCCAGGAGACGTTTCAGGTATCGGATCATGAGTGACGAGGCTTTGATGGTGCAATTCAAAAAATGGTGCAAGATGAAGACTGAAAAAAAGTGTTCTCTAGTCTTACACCTTCCTGACAGGAGATGCTTTTCTGAAGGAGTGAAGTCGAATCGTGTGGCTTGGAAATCACAGATGTCATGCCATTAGTCATCTAAAGTGACTGGTCAGACCTTTTTTAGACCCGTTTCTATAGTAACAGCTCATTCACAATGACATGAATGATGGATACGCTGTTAATAATACAGGAATTTTATAAACGTGTGTAATCATTGATATGGTAAAGTTTTCTGCAAGACGATGTTTATTTGACTTTTATGGAAGGAGTCTCCAGTGTCAGAGCTTTGTAAAGATGTAACTTTACAAAAAACGTTTTCCGAAATCTTCAAGACAGAGGAGTTTGTGGGCGTGGCCTGTCCAGCCTTAGGATTGGTCCGAGGAATCGTTTGAGCCAATGTTTTGGATTTGTTGCTTTACAGCATCATAGCTTATATGGACAGAAGTGAGAAAATCTCAGTTCCGATGTCTGTGTGTGTGTGAAAACACACACCTCTACTGCACTCCTTCTCCTATCCTGCGATTTGCTGGAGTTCTATATTTCTCTTTCAGCAGAAAGGGGTGACCTAAGATTAGCGAGTAGTGTTTGATTTAGAGACACTCCACTTCCTCTGATCCCCGAAGACTCCGCCTTTGCTTCCTGTAATCACACACCTGCACAAGAGCCTGACGCTCGGTATTAATCATGTCCGCTCAGAGGGTTGGTGTCCTGAGCTCCGGCCTCGCTGTAGTGCTGTGAGATAAATGAAACTCTGTATAATGACCCATTTTTTTTTTGATCTGCTGGAACTGCAGAAAAAAGTGAATTCTCAAACACCTTACGTAAGACACACACTGGAGGGTTTTCTGAGGATATTTATTAAAGTGACAACTGCAGTAATGATGAGGCTGGTAAAAATATTTCTGTCTAATTAACACCGGAGAACTGAAAATGTTTTTCTTTTCTGAGCATGATTGCCATCAAATAAATGCAGGTCATATCCACTCCTGAAGAAAGTTCATTCCTATTTAGCCAGATCAGCTCTTTTATTCTAATGTTTACTTTATTATCTTCAGTTTATCTTCTCTTTATATCAGGGAGGATCTATGTAAATGATCCCGATTAAAACGCAGCTTCAGGGTCTTATCTCATGTCATGTCCGAGTGGAAATTCAATTTATTTAAATGGAAATACGACTGTAACTGAGGCCCCGCCCACTCTTATACAGACATTTTGGAAAACGTAGTTTTTACCCCACGACGTGAACAGCATTTCTGAACGTGATCGCTGTCCACATGAAAGCACAAAAAATGATTTGAAATTTGCTGATGTGAAGACTCTAGCCTCGTAGGTGGCGATAGTTTGGAATAACACTAAAAGCTGTGTATTAAGCATTAGAGAAGCAAAAATGCTGAAACGCCACAAACATGGCCAGAAGTTCTACAGCAAGAAATGACAAACACGAGGAAAGCTTTGAGGCCATTAAAAAAAAAAAAAAGCTTTGTTTTTAATGATCCCAAAAATTTTTTGTGTGGACGCAGAGAATACGTTTTTCAAACATATCGATATACATGTGGACGGGGCCTTAAACTTCCTCTGTAGATTAAACTGCTAACGTTAGCACGGTGTTTCTCTTTAGCTTGGCTCAGCAGTTTAGAGTCAGGCTCCGTTATTGGCTTTATTTCACTCAGGAACAGGGAAATAAAAACCCCTCAATCGACACCGTGGCATAAAGTCGAATCAGATATCCTCACGTGACCTGATTCATCTCTGTCAATAAAAACCAGACAGAGGCAGCAAGTGTGTGTGTGGCAGGAAACACTTCTAACTGAAATGTCCAGTGTTTACTCTCACACTCTGACAGACCAATAAACCACTCAATAAATGCAATCACACATCAATAGTTAGAGATCTTGGTCTATTTAAAAATTAATAAAGCACCTTTAATGACTCATTGATTTATTTATTTGTGTTCCTAAAAGCCTAAAGGCTTCAGCATTTAAGGAACAGTCATTAATCTTCAAGATCCTGCAGCTCCATCAGCTCCATACTTCATTTGTCTCAGCATGGAAGCTGTAATTCCACATTCCTGTGTGTGTGTTGGTCCTGCCTCATTTCCATTTTGCCCAATTTTTATTCAAGATTTCATGGACTTTTGCACAACACTCACTGACTGAGGTTTATTAAAACATACTGAGGCAGTGGAGATTTAGATCTGTAATGAAGAAGCCAGAGTTAGCAGTTGCAAGAAAGAAAGAAAAAACCTCCTGAGAAATCATGAGGAAGAAATCTTGACTCGGTGTTGCTCGTCCTCTAGTGCAGGGTTTCTCATCCAGGGGTTCGTGGTGACATCGCAGGGGGGTCGTGAGACTGAGACGGAAATGTCAACGTCAAATTAGGTTACAAGTAAAAAACTACATTTATTATAACAATTAACATTCTAACATTTTATTGTGATCTTATAAGTAAAAAGTGATAGAAGTTGGTTGAATTTAAATTACAGCACTAGCTAGCGAATTCATTCTTCGTGGCTAAAACGTCTTCATCTTTACGACTCTTAAAATGGTGAAAAGAAAACCACAAGAGGAGGAACATTTCAAGCAAAATGGGGCAGCACAAGCTGCAAATCAGGAAGTGTTTCTAAGTACAGCGAGGAGCATTTTAAAATCACGGACAGTGACGAGGCCAATCTCCTTCACAAGTGTGTGTGTGTGTGTGTGTGTGTGTGTGTGTGTGTGTTTGGAGCAACTTTCGAATGAAACACAGCTTTCTTTTGTAAACAAAAACAGACATTTGAAAACAAACCATCAAAACCTGGCTAAAAAAGCTTAGTTCCAAGGTAAGGTCGTATAGCTTAAAACAACTGCCAAAGGTGATGAGTAAAAATAAAAAGAAGAAGAAGAAGTTTTCACCAGCCGAAAGCTTCAGTTCAAGTTCACCCGCTTGAAGGTAGAAAGGCTGCGAACTGATGCTCCAGTGGGATAGTAGGATTATAAATCATTACAGTATAGAGATTTAGGCAAAAAGAGTAAAGATGAAAGTTTGTTTACAGGATGTTCAGCTTGAGCAGATTGGGAAGAAGAATCCCGGGATGAGTGACAGGACAGTGTTTATGATTACAGCAGCAGCTCTTGGATACAAATATACAGAATCCATCTGAGACTAAACACTGAGACTCAAACTTAAAAATAACCTGTTTAATGCTGAAGGCAAGCCTTTAAGTTGTCCATGTGGGAAGCAGAATGTCAATAGTGCAGAAGTAGCATGAGGATAAATGGGGCAGATCCGGCGGACGAGAACAGGGAAGGGAGCAGACAGACCCGGAGGTGTGTGAGAAGCGTGTCAGGATCTCTGCATCAGCAGGTCTTTAGCTAAGACATAATTAAAGGGGAGAGGCAGA
Source organism: Pangasius djambal (assembly GCA_022985145.1). Lineage (NCBI taxonomy): Eukaryota > Metazoa > Chordata > Actinopteri > Siluriformes > Pangasiidae > Pangasius > Pangasius djambal. The sequence goes on along the minus strand of CM040996.1, from coordinate 788,876 downwards.
ACGTAAAAGAGGTGTGAGGTCACGCTGGGAAATCAGCATCCCGTCACTCCATCGACAACAAACCTGGATTGGATTTAAAAAAAAACAAAAAAAAACGATTGGACACTAATTCGGGTCGGACACTACAGGCGAACAGGGCTGTGACCAAAATCACTTCTACCTGCAGTGTCTTGCCTTAAATAAAAATAAAAAAAAAACTACTTTGTCTAGGATTATCACAAAAATTTGTCATGTTTATTAGATTCATTCCCAGTGCACAGAAAACCTCTGTATGAACAGGAACAAAATCCCCTCACTCATCTTTTTCTTTTCTTTTTTTCCTGTATGATGGGTGTTGTGGTAATTCCTGCAAGCTGACAGCTCTGTTTTTCTTCTGTTTCCTAGAAAAGAAAGAAAAAAAAAAGAAATCCTGCAGAAAAACAAGAAGCGATGGATAATTGGAAAAGGTTGGAGATGTCACTCTGCTCTTTCCTTGTGATTGAAAGAAAGGGCACGCTCATTGCAGAGAAGAAATTGAGATATACAGCAAGAACGCACGTATACACACACACACACACACACACACACACACACACACACACACACACACACGCTGACACTTTGTACTGCGTTTTAGGGACTGCTAGAAAAATATTCTTTTCGACAAATTGAATAAAACATTTAGGTTTTACTCAATTATCTTGTTATCTTGCCAGCTTTCTGAAAATGACGACATGTAAGACTTTGTAAATAAAGGACTTTATATACACTGATTTATGAGACACAGTGAAGAGATCAGATATGGCCTGTCATTGGGGGTGTGGCCGGGGGTGTGGCCAGGGGCGTGGCCAGGGTGGAGATGGATTAGGAGTGAGGTAAACAGGAAACAGGAAGTAAAGAGTCACACTGCTTGGTTTTTCTAGTCTCAGTCTCAGACACTCTGCACATGGACAGTCTGATGTATGCTGGATTTCATTTTTATAAATCCGACTTTTAAAGCTGTCACAGTGAGAAAGATGGAAAGGACAAGTTACTGCACGGAGAAAAAGGAGTCTTTCCCAAACCCAGGATGTCCGATTTTTAGTTATTTATTTATTTTACATGTCATTTGCATCTGCAGCACATGTTTTTTTTTTATATAAGAGCACATGGTATTTTCTTGATTAAATGATAAATAGATGACATTCCAGCAATCTGTTCTGTAGAAGAGTGTGGAATGAACCTTCTACTTCTAACATCGTGCAAAGACTAGAGCTTTGCTTTTATAAAGTATGCAAATGTATGCACACTTAATTAGATGAAGTGTGATTTTGCATAAATATTTTTAGTTAATGTTCCAATACAAATAACACTTTTCACACGTGCCACAAGATAAGCTTGATCGTAATATCTGTTTTTTTTTTAAAAAAAAGATTCTGTTCAACTGTAAGGTTTTGTCTCAATTAATTCGAGTCCAACCAAAAAAAGCCTCCAGGTTTCTGTTCGCACTTTCCTCCGAGTGTTCAGCTGCACCGTGCGTTTCCTATACATGTGTTTTAGGTGTGTTTAGAACATCACGCTGAGTTTCCCGAGTCTGAACACACTACATGCACTAAAAGTGCGCTAGCTAAGATGCAGCTAAAGCCACTGAATAGAAAAGCTGCTTGTGCTTCACGGTTATTTTGAATGGCTTCTCATGGCCTCTGAAGGTTCTTTCGCATACAGCGCTCAGTGTGTTTGGGCGGAACCCTGGTGAACTCTAGTGAGAAAGTGATTCGATTCAAATCGACTCGATTGCAGGAAGTGAATCAAACATGCCGTATGCCGAGCCAAAGCACAGAGCCGTAGCGCTGCAGAAATGTGTTCTAGAGATTTCGGTGAACAAAAAGAGAAACTAAGCTCTGGATGTGAAACCTAAAGTGTTAATAAATAAACTCGTTATATCAATAAGTATCTAATCATTTTTAATCCATGTTCTCAGTGCTCGAGTGATTCTTGTGATTTCTGCTTGCACTCGTTAAAAGTTTATTTACATTTGTCCATCGCCATATTTCTGGTCGATGAATGAAAAAGACTTACGAGGACATGTTCAGCCGTACATACAAACTTTTATGCTTTTTGCTTAAGAGAAAACAGACTAAACCAAAAAGCAAACGAATGAAAAGAATGAATTTCATTAGGAATCAGATGGACAGGCGTGAAAGTGTTCTTAGTGTCAAAGTAGACAGCTCTTGTCCAAGTTTAGTGACAAAACCTCTGTAGGGAAAGTCAGAAGTCTGGCATGTAAGACTACAGGGTTCTTCACTGAGTTCTTAGCATAGTTAAAGGTTTTTAGCTTCCTGAAGGGATTCTAGTGTAGAACCTTTTCTAACAGGGAATCACTATATGTAGAACTTTCCAGGGTTTCCTCTTTCCTTCTCCCTCTAATCCTCATCTTTCTTAATGTTTATTTTACCATCACTAATGTTACTAACGAGTTTAGAAGTTGAAAATATGATCATGAAGAATTCACTGCTTTTCAATGCTCTTTTTTTTCTTTCATTCGGTCTCCCTCTACCCTTCTCTAATTCTCTATTCTCTATATTTCATTGTCACATTTATTTTACTCTTCTCTCTCTCTCTCTCTCTCTCTCTCTCTCTCTCTCTCTCTCTCCTCATCATCAGATTAATGAGTGCAGGTCCGGATGGTTCAGTATCTCACACTGATTAACCGGAGGTGACGTGTGTAACTTGTGCTGTGACTCAGCAGGCTGAAGTGAGGGTCAGCTGAGGTTAAACACTCGTCCGTGTTTGTCCTCTTTCACTTTCAGGGTAAAGCCGAGATCAAGTTCTCAAAGTCAGACACTGAAAATGAGATCAGCAACGTCTAGATTCAGCGCTGGAGGAAAAATCATAAATTAACGGTAACGAAGGTCCTCAATACCTTCCCTTATATCTCTTATCATCAAGCTCCATTAAAAACTGGACTGATGCTGACCATCCTGAGGTTTTAATACAGGAGTCCCGCTGAATTCACCGGTCGCACGTTTTTCAGGCTGCCTAGTGAGAAATAATAAAAGTTCAGCTTAAACGCTACATGACAAGCATTCCGAGTGAAGCTTTGTCCTAAACCTTTTATATAATTCTCACTATATATAGCATCGTCTGGATGTATTCATAACACAGTTCGTCTGTTCTTTATTTAGGGAATAATTTCACTGAGGAGGAGGAAGTTCCTCATGGGGTGATTTATTATGAAGTGTGAGGACGTCATTAATGGCCTCTCACGTCAGGGCTGCTCTGTGTGTGACTCACAGGTTCAGAGCGACTTCACGAGTTCATACTTCTGAGTTCTCAACGTTCACTGACAGAAAAACAAGCTGAAAACTCATCCACGTCGGGAATCGTCCACGTCGATAAATTAATTAAAAATGACTATTTTTGAGCACTTATTTCTCTATTTCAGCATTGACTCATTTTACATTCTTCTTCAGTTCCACTTCCTGTGTGTTTCCCATAACGTTTTTAATAAGCAGAAGCCCGAGCTCATTATCCCCTGAGCTGTGCCGAGGTCTTTTGTGCTCTAATCCCCTCCTCACACTGCACGTTACCGAGCTCACTGTGAGTTAACGAGTTCATGTTGAGTGTGGAGTGAATTAATGCCTCCTCATTTCTGCACTTATTTCACCTTAATCCTGTACAGATTACTGCATTTCCTGGAAAAAGGTGAATCAGTCTTACCTGCTAAAGTGAGACTGCTAATGATGTCCTATAACAGGAAAGTGAATTACACACACAGCCATAACAATAACCTCCAAATTACACTCTCAGACTCTCTGCGGTTTGCTTTTATTCCTTTTTATATTCATGTAATTTCAGCTCTTCTTTTGTCAGATTGAAAAAAACACCTTGTATTACTGCATAGCATTTCCAAAAGTATGTTTCAAAAGATAGCTAGCTACGTACCCATCTATCTAGATCGATATCAGGAGTGTAACACTGTGCAGTTATGTGTATTTGTATCTATTTACTGCTCCAAATATTTTGTATCTGTGTGTGTATTCGGATTTAAACCCAGAGTGGGCGTGGCTTATACCACAACCAGTCCTCAACCTCAGCTACATCACTCCAGTTTATAACTGTTCCTAATTAGAGATGTCCAGTCTAGCGATGTTAATGTTCATGTTTGTCACACGATCTGCATATCTGAACGCTCGCTCGCATCCACATGAAAGCAAAAACAAATGTTTGAGAGAAGAATATAAGCAGTATGGGCGCTCCGTATGGGCAGGAGACTGTTCTTGCTTTCTTCCTATTCCTATGCCCAAATCAGTTTTTGATTTAAATTGGAAATGAGTCTACGATACAGCCACATCAGTGTACAAGCTGAGATCCGGTTCAAATCGAATACTCTCCCGTGGTGGAACGCTTAAATTGAACTGAACGGAAGCTTACTGGGTCGGATCAGTAGTGAAGTGAAGTGTATTGAATCGTTACTTGTTTAAGTGTAACGCTACACATCAAGGCGTGCATCACGTCATCTAAAAGAGGGAGATTCACACTGATGTGTTGACTCTCAGTGAATTCAGCACCGGGGGCATCAGTGTGACCTCCCACCGTGTCGTCCTTGCTGGTGAAAACTCCGTAAACACTGAGAGTGTAATTCTGCTTCGAAAGAACAAAACACAGGTTCACTGTCGTCTCTTTGTCCGACTCGGCGAGAAAAAGGCTGCACTGTGAAACACACAGATCTGAACAGAGACAGATTAGAAACATCAGCACGGGTAATTATTCAGAGTTATGTATTGGGAACACACACACACACACACACACACACACACAGTCTTGTCTACAGGGCTGTATGGATGACTTCACATGCTGTTAAACTGTGTTTAGTCTTCTGATGCGTTATTTATGAGATACACAGATTTAAACACACCTCATTACCATTTTCACACTTGATTTAGAGAAATGCGAATATATAAATGCCAGGATTCTGAGTGTATTTTTAAATTTCTCATTCTGATGGTATGAAGGAGCTCGACAAATCGATCAGTCGATTTCAATGCACAGCTAATCCTCCCTCTCTCTATATATATATGCTAATTTGCTGAATATATAACCTCTTATAACCTCAGTCACAAGTGTTTGTAACTTAAAACAATGCTTCAACGTTTCAGGACTTAATCTTCATCCATCTAGTGTGTGTGTGTGTGTGTGTGTGTGTGTGTGTGTGTGAGATTACCTCAGATGAGAAGTTCGACACACATCCCTGTGCTGAGAAAATCCTTTTAACAAAAGTCACTTACAATAACTCAAGTCTAAAGCTCCACTTGGATATCTATCTATCTATCTATCTATCTATCTATCATCACCGGTGTGGTACACTTAAGTGTCCCTCGTTCCCTCGTTCAATCTTGTACGTTTACTGCAGGAGGAGAAAAGAAGGGTTTAATTAGATAACTGATCATTTTCTTTTATGACTAGCATCTTATCTGAATCATTTTTCAGTGGAACTGTCATGAGCTCATCATTTCCATCATCCCCTCTGAAATGAATTCCTGTCTACGTCGCCACCCATCAGCATGGGTTTTTCTAGATTTGTCCTTTTTTCTCGATGCCTAGAGAACAGTCAGTGGTTTTCTTGTAATGAAAGTCCAGTCATGAAAACAGAAATTTAGAAATCAAGCATGCAGATTGGAACACAGCCATGCAGCCTGCATGATAAAACACTTCCTCCGTAATGCATCGCTGGACGAATGATCCTGAGAATCATCAGCACTTCTCTCCCTGCTGACGGACAGCGTTATTCAAACCTCTGTAAACGAAATTAAATAAAGTGCTTAAGGGATGGAAGTGCACTTACAAACCATTAGGAAACTCTGAGAGCTTAGATACTCATCATTGATTACTTTGATTTAACGTTCCTCATGTTTATACTGTATATAATATACAGAAAATAGAGTCACATCATCTAACTAACTCACAATATCAGCAATATGGACAAGTGAAATGAGCACATGAGCTAAATCCAGCTCGCCTAACGAGATTACTCGGCCTCCCAAACAGGAAACAGGAAACAGGAAACTTCCCGTGTTTGTTTTTAACCTATGGGTCTGGTTGGGTTTGCTATTTAGGGCAAAATTCCACACAGGATATTAAATTTGCTTAACTAGAAATCATGGTGTCAGAGTTCCAGAGTCCCGTTCGCACTGCAGTGAAGTCTTTTATGAAGTGACTACAGAGATGTTTAACATGAACGAGGAATAGATTATTTTATCAGAGGTGTGTGAATGTGTATGTAAATGTTAAAACATGAGTTAACTGAGCTGTGCGTTAACTTTGTTTTTGCTGTGTTTTGTCTCTTTTTTAGTGTAACGACTTTAAAGTTTGCAGACCGATATCAGACTCATCTTTCTTAAATCAGCTCTTAGAAAATACATTATTGGTCCATTTGATCTGTTTCTGTCCACTTTGTCTGTTATGGTCGACTTTTTCATCTTTAGCATCGTGTCCTTGAATCATTCTTGAAAAATATTTGCTCAGAAATCTAGTCTTTTAAAGGTGCATTAGGTTCGATTTGTGAAGATTAGGTCACTTACAGTTACATCCTTGTGCTCGTATCCCAGCACCTATTGTGGATCAACCACTCCAGAGTTAGCATTAGCAAAGACTCTCATGACATCACTTTCAAGCCAAGTTATAGTACTATAAAGATGTTATAGTTTTATAGATATAAAATTCAGTTCATGTGTTTCTTGTTGTTAGGTTTGTTCAGAGGACAGTGTGATTTTCTTTGCTCACAGGAGAATTATCTGGCTGCGCTGGGTGCTTACCGATTTCAGACTAAGATGTGGGCAGAGTGCATTCCAGACTGTAACGCCATTTTCTGAACAGGTTTTTTCAGAGATGTAATACACTCGTGCTGAGGCCATGGCTTAAACCACTATTTTTTGTCATGTTGTACAGATTTCCTGGGTTATTTGTACAAATAAGAAATTAAATCATGTTTAATTTTGACTGTTTATAGTTGCTAAGTGAGGACAAGAACTAACTTGTTTCATGGACATTCTACAACATGAATTGTAGCTATAAAAGGACAAAAAGTCATTCTTTCCTTCATTCAATCTTCAGTAAACACTTTACCTTGGTCAGGGTTATGGTGGATCTGGAATGTATGTGTCTTATGTGCTTTTGGTTGTCAGAATTGGAAAATTGTTCATAAACACATTTGTTTTTTTTACAGCATACTATCGAATCAGACACTTTTCCAAGCCCACAGGAGACGGTTGTGGTTACAGGCAGCTGGGAGGAATAACTGGTCCGAGGAACGCCGTCTTTGCAATGATCTCAGCTAAGTAGCTAACTATCATAACACTGAACTAACCATATTACAAACTTAGCTTGCTAGTTAGCTAACACACCTCATTTATAGTGCTTTAACAAACCTGTATAGCTCACCTAAAATCTGCATAAAGAAACTAGCTAGCTAATGCTAGATATCTAGGTCACTTATTTACTGAGGAGTTGCCTATAATGGACACATTTACTAGCTAACATTGTTCAACTTGGTCTACGATGGTGTAATCGCAAAACAACATCGTAAACATCTTACATCACAAACAACATAGTTGTAAGCATGAACAGCCTCGTTTGCCGGTGTGCTTTAATGAGAGATGCGGTGTGTGTGTGTGTGTGTGTGTGTGTGTGTGTGTGTGTGTTTCAGTCGACATGCCAACAGCAGGAACAGATTCTGCTCAAATCACAAACAGACACTTTGAAGTCAGAGCCGTGTGTTAATTAGCAGATGGTGCTTGTTGTGTTCTGTGTGTCTATATGTATGATTTAAAAAAAAGAAACAGACTGTGTTAATAATAATAATAATAATAATAATAATAATAATAATAATAATAATAATAATAACAATAATCGCTCCTTCCTGACTGTATTTTCAAAATAATTAAAACCGAGATTGCAGTGTTAGTGTTAATGCTAATCGTTATTTTGCCTTCATATACACGCGACCAGCTGTGGTGTAAATGTCGTGTAAAGACATAAAGCACATCCATTACCCAGAGAAAAGATTCCATACAGTAAACAGCACATGTTGTCCTTTATTTATTTACCTGAGCACAGTTCATGAATATCCATTAGGAAAAGCATTACAACACCTCGGCACTGTTTAATGCTGGATCCTGATTGGTCAGAAGGTGTTGATTAATTTTCTATAACAGCAGCTCTGATTGTAGTGCAGCTGCAAATCACAGGTTTATAATAATATTAACACGCTCATTAAAATAATGCGTTATCGTTTCTATAGTAACAGTTCATTCGCAGGGACTCCCCATAAACAGATTTTAAAAATCATTGATATGGTGAAGTATTCTGCAATTTGTTTAACATTGATGGAAGGAGTCTCCAGTGTCAGTGCTTTAAAGCTGTAACTTTAAGATTCCCGACGTCTTCAGGACAGAGGGGTTTACGCTTCTTTGTGGTATCTCAGTAACGAAAGATGACTAGCTGTGATTTATGAAGTTGAGAGAGAGAAAAAAGAGATCCTGGTGAGGGAACGAATGTTTATAGCTGCTGTAACGTAAGCGAGAACAGGAACTAACTCGTTTCGTCGATGTTCTGTAACATTAAACATAGCAATAAACTGTTAAAATGTATGACGTGGCGTTCTTTAATTTAAAAAATTGTCACTGTAGGCAGATTGCTGTGGTATAAGAGGAAGCCGACTGCATCACACCACACTGTTGTGGATTAATTTCCTTTAACAGCACACCCTGTTGTGTTTTATTCCTTATGTAGTAGGCTGTTGGTGTTTTTCTGAATGGCTTAACCGTGTAAAATAACGAGCCGTTTGTGGCCCATCACGGTACGTGTAAAACACTGACATCCCCGTGAGATACAGCTCTGAAAAACATCACGCACCCTAATCACAGACCCCTGAGCTCCAGCGTGAAGCGCTCCGACTTCCACCTCCAGTGTGCTCAGAACACCTCAATTACTCTGGCTGGTCTATTACACACTGTGTGTATGTGTGTTAGTACTGTATGACCCCAGCGCGCGCGTGTGTGTGTGTGTGTGTGTGTGTGTGTGTGTGTGTTCCTGATTCACTGTGATACCTGAAATCCCCTGGAAACACACAGAAACATGGCATAATTATAGTGTTTCTTCATTAGCAGTGGTTTCTCAGTTAAGCAAGGCTAAGCGCACACACACACACACACACACACGCACACACACACACACACACATGCATGCGCGCGCGCACACATTCCTTTACTGGATGTCATGCATTATTCATCAGGATGTTAATTTTAGAGCATTATGTAAATATGAGCTGAAGAGTCTGAAACACGTCTTCTGTCACGTGACTCAGTGTTTTTACCATATGGAGGAGCGACTGATCGCCAGCCGTGCGTTAAAAAATACACGCACTCTATCCGAATCATTTCATTCCCACATGTTTCTGAAGCTTACGTTCAGCCCACATCTGCTGAGGAGTCGGTTTAACATTTCAGCAGCGTGGCCAGAGTGTTTTATTCCTCTTATTCCACAGCGAACTGGCAACAGTTAGAATCTGTTGTTTATTAAAGTACAACATGTTGTACGTTTGTACTAGAGTTACATTTAATGTCGTGAAACGTCTGTGAAACAAGTCCCTGTTATTACTTACTTTTATATCGTTTGATGTGAGGCGAGCGCCGTATTAGAGGAGCGTTTAGACTGGGATTAGAAACATCACAGGACACAAACAGGAAAACTGACAATGAATGAAATTTTTCACTGAATGTAATCAAACACACAATCAAAATCATTCTAATTCGCTCCAGAGTGAAAACATTATTATGAAAAGCGCTTAACTGGTTATTTTTAATAGCGTTCCAGTGTGATTTTAAGAAATTAACCATTTTCCTGTCTAAAACTGATCACTTCCTGCGCACCGGGCTACAGGAAGTTCCAGCCTTGGATAGCTGCTAGAGCCGGCTTTTCCAAGATGGAGCACTGATATTACTGAGTTATCACAGTAACACACTAACACAATTACACAATTCCACACTAACACACTAACACAATTCCACACTAACACACTAACACAAGATCAGAAATGAAGCTCCTGCTGCTGCACACTGAGTTTTGTTTTTAGTTTTTATATTACAACACCTCAGCACTCTCTCTCTCTCTCTCTCTCTCTCTCTGATGTTGTTTCAGTTCATATGAAAACTAGAGCATGGCTAACCTGAGGACCGCGAGAAGAAACCTGTCACATGACCGTGTTGCTATGGGAACTGTCTGAGACTTTTTCAGTCAGTTGTTCTGAGATTTCTCTCACCACACAGTCTGTCCTGATCTGTCCAATCTGTCACTTTATCCGATCTGCCCACTCTGTCTGCTCTGTCCACTCTCTGTCCACTCTCTGTCCACTCTCTGTCCGCACTGTCTGATCTTTTTGTTCTGTCCGCACTGTCCACGCTAACATTTACGCCGCATTTAAACTATCAGACTGCATAACCAGGAGCCCAGTGTGGCTCAGTATCTGCAGTTTAATATCCAACGTGACTCCGTTTCCTCTGTGCTGTCACCTGGACTACAGCTACAGTGCAGTCAGGACTGGACAAAGAATAAATATTCTGTTTTTCCCTCTCAGAAAAAAATATTTATGACCCTAAGAACACTTTAAGGTCCTTAATAGAACTTTGCTCCACAAAGAGTGTAAGCAGATGTAGAACCTCAGTGTTGTGGTTTTTACTTTACTAAACAGAACATTTATATATTTTTACTTTCTGTAATTTGCATCCTCTGTCCAGACCTGGAGACATGAACAGTTCTACCTAAAGGTTCATCAGTTGTACTTTTGTAGAAACCATTAAAGGGTCCGTGTAGAACCCTCAGGGTTTCCCAGTCCAATTCTGGATCTTGGAAAGTAATTCCTCCACCATTCTTTATCTCCATCTCCATGACAGTGTGGATTTAAGGCCTTAAGTAACGGATGGTAGTGTGTCGTGAGAGGACACGAGCCCTCGTTTAAATTATTCTCTCTTATTCAGGATTGGTTTCTCAATCAGGACCTATAAGACCTTTAATCTCTCAGGTATCTCTGCTGATGCTGTTGTCATGGCGACTAAGACATCAGCTGACTACCACTCAAAAGTGTATTATACTACTACTAATAATGATGATGATGATAATAACAATAATAATAATAATAATAATAATAATAATAGTTTTCACTTGTCACACGTCCCAATATAAATAATGACAAATATACAATAAAATTACATTAATTTAAAAAAAAATTGTAATTACACAAAAAAAGTGGAGATTAAGTTAAATATGATGGACCGAATGCAGAATTAATCATGTGATATCAACACTAGGTTTTCTGCTTGCCTCTGTAGTATAGCTTAAAATACTGTCTATTAGTAGCATTAGCTAGCTACGCAGCTATTATATACAGCACTGTAGTTAGCTTAGATTAGCTAAGATTAGCTAAGATTAGCATTACCTCTGTAGCACTAACTCTTACGGCTAGAAAAGTTTGCTGACAAGCCAGCTAACGTCAAATAAGAAACTATTATATTGTGTCACTGAAAGATTTTTAATAGTGTAGCTATTCCATGCTAGTCAGTCCACTTGAGAAGAAGAAGTGAAAAGAAGGACTGCTGGTGGTGTCTCATGGTGTCATTCTGTGATCGGCTGACGTAATACGACATAGCATCCGCACTTGTTGACTAGATGACGTATAGATTTTTGCAGGGTGAATACAAAAAGACTGATCGATAAGTCAGGACTCAAACACTGGATCTGAAGCTCAGTGAGTCTGACTATTAGAGAAGATGGAGGAGCTGAAGGTGGTAAAAGCTTTTAAAGTATTTTAAAATCAATTCTTAGTGAAGCAGGTGGTCAATGCAGCGATACCACAACAGGTGTAATTACAAGGTAAATTCTATTAGCCTGCGAAACAAATGCAGTGGAGAGACTGGATCTGTTCAGATGTGTAACATCAGTCCAATCATAAAATCGAAATGAAGAAGATTGTGTATATAGTGATAAATTAAAAAACATAGCTTTCTGTAAGAAATATAGAAGTTTATTTAATATTTATGGAGTCTGTGTTATGGAGTTTCAGGAGTCTCCAGTCTGCTAAATGGTCCACATTACAGTGAGTCCAATATCAATCATGTAGAAGATCAAGACGAACACAACGGCACGTTTC
>CM040996.1:756583-774086 GCA_022985145.1 Pangasius djambal | reverse complement strand
AGGAATAATTCCTGTGATTAAAGTTGATTCTTGACGCTAGAAGGTCAGAGCTCTCCTTCCCCTTCATCCAGCGGCGTGATGTGATGTGATGAATATAGTACAAAAAAAATTCTTTTGTTTGATTTTCAGCCACATTAAAAGTGATGAGTAAAACTCTGTTGTGCTCATCACTATTGTGACTTTGATCAAACTGATCAAGCAGAAATGTCAAGCTGAACAGAAGAAAATCAAACGGAAACCGAGGCTGAGGATGACATTGAGGAAGATCAAACACACCAGCTCTGGCTTCATTCTCTCAGCTTGGTTTATTGTATATAACAATTCAAACAGGGGAAAAATAGTAGTTCAGCACCCAGTGGGGTCTCAACACATTTATCCTCGAATCACCTCACTGCAGAGAAAAGTATTTAAATAAATAAAGTGCTTTCGTTCATATTTATGCAGGGAAAGTTCCTAGTGTTCAGAGTCGGGTTATGCATGTGCTTTAGCTGATTTCTTGTGCTCTCCATTCAGATTATTAAAATCACCTGTGTGTAGCTCCAAGGTCGCCAGATTTTCTTGAGCTGAAGCAGCTGAGACAGGGTTTTTCACCAGCCTGTAGACCGCTGCCGTTTCTCCGCCCACACCTGCGTAACTCTCACGTAAAGTCTGCAGTTAGGGCCGAGGACTGAACAGTGACGTGTGTCATTTCAGTATTTAAATCCTCACTAAAAGATGTACTAAACTCTGAATACGATTATAATTTTACAGGTTAATAGACACAGGCTAATGATTTACTTGTCCTGCTCGTCTCAGTGATGAAGAGGTCATGAGGATGAAAAGAAAGTCTAAATGCTTAACCAGAAGAGCGTTTTTAAATTATTTTTGAATGTTAACATTATTTTCTGTGTTATTTGGCCGGCTGAGTCATGAACTAAAGGGCAGAGACGAGCCAGGCATCATTAACAGAGGAGGAAAGAAGAAATAAAGATGAGAGGAGAGAAGAGAAAGCGGGAGGAGAACCACAGAGAGAGAAAGGGCGAGGGGAAAAATAAAGGACTTGTAAGGAATTACAGAAAAGCAGGAGATGATGTATATCAGAGGTGAAAAGAGAAGAACTAAAACCCTTTTTTCTTGTCACAGTTGGTGGTCTGAATTTCACCCTCTGGAGCTTTCACACATTTCTAAGGAACAGAAGCTCAGAAACAGGGACTAAAGTGTACATTTCAGGATACAAACACTCGTCTTTGTGGCCCTCAGGTGTGTATCGCTGGTACTCGGAGTTTGTATCTTTTACAAGGATTTATATGTAATTTTATTCTGCAATTAAATTATATTTAAACCTTTGCATAACCGTGATGTAAAGCATGTGTGTGTGTGTGTGTGTGTGTGTGTGTGTGTGTGTGTGTGTGTGTGTTGTGTTTAGATTTTACTGAGTAAGCTCCATTCTCAGGCATCATTCTTTTCATTTAAATCATATTTCACCAGCTGAGCATTTTCATTTCAGTTCGAATGATGGCCTTGTTCTTTATTTTTAAACACAATATCATGAAATATGTACTTATTGTGTGAATAAAATTAAATAGCTGCATCATCTCAAGACTTATAAAAGAGTCAATGAATCCAAATTAAAACAAAACAACTTTACAATGTGCCAGAGTAAGATTTAATAATTAGTTCATGTAGGTAACACTTTAGAATACAAATGCCACACTGATGTCTGTTACATTAAACCACATGCATGCAGTTTTATTCCACACTCTCAGAAAACACTCATCACAATCCACACACACACACACACACACACACACACACACACACACACACACACACACCGTTTATAGCACTTTATTATCAAACTCTAATAAACGACCTGAATCAAATATTCTAAAGTGTTACTCTGTTGTGCTTTCGCTGTTCGGAGGATACAGGAGCGTAACCACAGGCCTCGTCCCAGACGCTAGTCAGCGCTCTTAAAGCTAACACTCACAGAACCTTCTCGAAAACTGACCTCAGGATATTTCTTTGCATGTATGTACAAGGTTATTTTCGGTGTTCTGTCAGTTTTAATGCCGTGAAATGGCCGAAAGTCAGTTTACAAGCCGAACATTCAAATTATGAAATAAAGTGTAAAGCTGTAAAGCTGCAGTAAAACAGAGCTGGACGTCACGTGTGTTTAGCATAAATTATTATTTCAGGCTAATCTCATATCCTAGGCAAGAATTAGTCAATTAGCTACCTACTGAATATGCTATATGATTATTAATTACTAATTAATTGGTTATTATTAATTAATTAACCAGTGGTTCTCAAAATGGAGGTCACATAAAAGTTACAGAAGTTACATCTTTACGAAATAATCCAAATTTTGTCAATTTATTAAATCTGTTTCAATCGAATTATAAAAATGGTGCATGTATAATATAGTAAACTGTATTAAGTGTTATTAAAATTCGTTTGGTGGGCGGGGTCTCTGTGACGCACACAAGCCACTATAAAAGTAAGATAAAGATTTTATTAGCAAAGTAGCTAATGTTAGATATCTGTTTTTTTCCTTTAGATTCAAAGCTTTATACAGCTGCATGTGAAGCTTTTATACCACAGCGCTACTGGATTCTGATTGGTCAGAAGGTGTTGATTAGTTTTCTAGAACAGCAGCTCTGACCGTAGCGCAGCTGCAAATCACAGGATTATATTAAAGCGCACGTTAAAATAATACGTTAGCGTTTCTATAGCAACAGCTGTACGGCGGACGCTTCAGGTAAACTTGATATGGTGACGTTTTCTGTAATTGAACTTTTATGGAAGTCTCCAGTGTCGTCGTTTGCTAATTGCTGTGTTATAAGAGGAATAAAACACCAGGAGATGAGCCGTTACAGAAAAATAATCAGCTTCAGGGTGGGAACAGTAACGCCACTTTGCTTTAGGCCACGTCCCACCACACTGTCGTTGATTCGTTTCTGATAACAGCAATGTATTGTGCTCTGAAATTGCTGCGCTGTTACGTTATTAGTGTTTTATCTCTTTGCTAAACTTATTAAAGTTACGGCGTCTTGTCTTCAGTTTTCTCAACAATCGTTAGAATGAATTCCAGTACGGTCTTTTCTCTCCAGCACTAGCGTTTGGGACACACCCATACCTACTTCACTTACAATCCCCAGACCAAAACATGGAGAAATTTAGCTTTATTCATTTATATTATCATGCAAAATACAGTCATGCATTTCCTCATGTGCAAAAAAAAAAAACCCACGTTTTATCTCAAGGTGCAGATGTTCAGTATCTAATACAGAGAGCTAAACATTCTCAATGATCTCCATCCAAAATGCTTTACAATGTAAGAATTTTACGAAATTTAGCAAAATCTCAGTTTAAATATAGACATAAAAAAGAAACCGATCAGTTACAACTCTGAGAAACATGCAGAGTCTCCGTGTCTCCACGCCGGACGCGTGTGTTGGCACTTTCGCTTTAGCCTACACATCCACGCATGCAAAAACACGAGCGACAGACTGACAGAGACGTGCTGATCCTAATCAGATCCTAGTCAGATTGTAATCAGAGTTCAGCGGCTAAACGTCCTGGAAGACTCGAACTCGCTGGGGCATTTGGGTTTGATGCCCTTGCTGTTGTAATAATCCACCACCTGGTTGGGCACTTCGGCTAAAACGCTTTTGGCCAGCGCTGCAGGAGACGCCTGAGGAGGAGAAGAGCAGAACTAACGTCACTCGCGTTCAGTTTTCACCTTACAGGTCATACACATACAGATTTTGCACAACTCTTCATTTACAGAAATGATTATTCATGTTCAGGGTTTAACGTGTTTAACGTGTTTAACGTGTTTAAGCCTCATATAGAAATAAAATTGCACATTTTCAGAGATTGCTCATTGCTCATGGGCTACATGCCACAATCCTGCTACTGTCATACAGTATATCTAAATAAGTGAGTGAATAAATAAATAAATAAATAACTATTATTGGACTTGTGTTCAGCAAAAGAGAACATAAAGATTAAAGTCACCAAAACCTTTAGAATTTCTTTTCAAGTTCCACAATTAAAAAAAAAAACCACACAATCAAATTAATAAATTAAATTTTTTTAAAAATAAATCAATTTTAGTAGGCTATTGTTCAAAAGACCAGTACCTAATAATTAAAGGCACCAAAATCCTTTGAAGAATTTCCACAATTAAAAAAGGCATTTTGTGCAATGAATATGCAAATTAGGAGACTCATCAACTCTGTATGCCCCGCCCCTTTCCCTGGGAACCTGTTGGCGCTCTCAGTACGCTATTGTGCAAAAAGAAATCTATCTATTGCTCTAGTAAACTGGTGTTACATGGTGTTATATGATGCATTAACATGGTCACATGTTCAACATCAGAGAAATGTATCACATATATATATATATCTCATATTTTACTGTTTATTTTTATAGATTATTGCTGTTTAATATAAATTAGAATTAAACTACCATTCTGTGTGTTTTTTTTTTTCTCTAGACTGACGGTTTTCTCGCTCCGTGTCCCAGTGAACCGTATCAGGATGTATTTATGGATAGAGACTCTTGGATGAGGGCGTCTGCCAAATGTCTTAAATGTAAATGTGAGTTACTGTTGAACGTCTGCCTCAGACATCATTACTCGCCGATATTCTGTCACCCAACAAAACACCCCGTCATCTGAAAGCTCAAATCCTCTCGGTTTTAATGATGTCGTTTCTCTGCAGTAAACAGTTCCTGTGTTATGAAACAGAGGAAATTGCACAACTGCGCTCTTCGGTTCAGGAGTTCAGCCGAGTCGAGGATGTTTACGGAGAGAAACTGTGAATCCAGGAGAGAATTAAAGAGACGCCAAAAAAGGTCCGCACACGCCGAGGAGACGACGGAGCCGAGTCCCACATCTTCTCCAGAAGTGCCATCAGCTAATCACAGTTTGTCTCCACTGAAATCAGCGACGGTCTGTATGAAACTGCGAAAACGTGGAGAAGTAAACAAAACTCTTGGCAGGATTCAGAGTATAAACACACTGAAGTGTGAAAGCGTGTGAACCCGTCAGCATGAGCGGGAAAAGTGCGTCTTAATTTAACGAACGTCCTGGGATTTAATCATTTCAGTGTGTGTCTTTGATTCTGTGTCATTCGCAAACGATTCGGCTCCTTTAGGTGAACGCGGAGACACTGGGAGCTGACTCACAGGTTCAGATGGACGTTCATTCAGAAATTTCAGCCGTAGAGGAACGATAAGAACGATCACGGCTCGAAACATCACAAACTTTGTCTGCGTTTGGGGAAAAAAAAAAGGCACGGAGTCATTTGTGAGCTTAAAGATGTTGACTCCTGAGTCAAATGAGTCAAATGATCTGATTCACTGAAAAGATCCAGAATTCACATCACTAGTTTTAAAAAAAAGTGTTAATTTTTCTTTTTAATAGCCTTTTCATTTCTGTCCTTCTCCATCCTTCCTTTATTTCTTTTCCATCCTGTCTATCCTGTCTTTCTTTCTTTCTTAATTCTCTCTTCAGTGGCACTTCTGGAGATGATGTGGGACTCGGCTCCGTCGTCTCCTCGGCGTGTGCGGACCTTTTTTGGCGTCTCTTTAATTCTCTCCTGGATTCACAGTTTCTCTCCGTAAACATCCTCGACTCGGCTGATCTCCTGAACCGAAGAGCGCAGTTTGCAAGAGGTTTTGTTTTCTTTCCTCTGCATTTTGTAACACAGGAACTGTTTACCGCGAAGAAACGACATCATTAAAACCGGGAGGATTTGAGCTTTCAGATGACGGGGCGAAGACCACATCGGCGTCTCATTAGCGTTCTGCTGTCTTCTGCATGTTTACATCCTCAGTACCAGCGTCAGCTTTACATCACGACTGTTATTTTCTTTTTTTCCGAATTAATTAAATAAATAAATAAAATTTTAAAATGTGCATCTGGCTCTCGGGTGTGTGTGGTGTGGTGATTAAAGGAGCGGAACAGTGAAAGGTGATTAGCTAAGAAAGCGCTGAGGAGGCTGTAATTAACCACACACACTTCACACACACTTCATCAGCAACACAGCAACACAATGCTTAAAGCAGAGAGCGTTAGCACATGAGGGCGAATAATCACAGCTTCCCAAACAGAGCTGCAGCTCCTCCAACTGCTAACCTGCTGCTAACTGCTAACCTGCTGCTAACTGATAACCTGCTGCTAACTGCTAACTGATAACCTGCTGCTAACTGATAACCTGATAAGCACATTCGCCCCGCCCCAAAACCCGTTTGTTTCATTTGTTTGCTTCTTTCTTTCCTTCCTTCTTTATTATTATAAGGTTTTAGGGAAAGGTGACTGACGTGTTTGAAGTTGCGGAAGGGGACAAACTGGACGATGTCCCTCAGCACCGGTTCTCCTTTGGGCGAGCGAAGGATCCCGTCGTCTCCGTCCAGAATCTGCATGTCGGTGAAGTCTGCGTTCCCCACGCCCACGATGATGATGGACATGGGCAGGTGAGACGCGTGAACGATGGCTTCCCGCGTGTCCGCCATGTCTGTGATCACACCATCCGTCAGGATCAGGAGGATAAAGTACTGCTGCAGAGAGAGAAAGAGAGAGACATGGTGAGTGTGTAAGGTAGAGAGAGAAAAGGTGTGAGTGCATGCATCAGTGTGTGAGAGAGAGAGACAGATAGAGAGAGAGGGTGAATGTGTAAGGTAGAGAAATAGAAAGAATAGTGTGTGTGTGTGCGAGCGTGTGCATGTGAGTGTGTGCGCATGTGAGTGTGTGTGTGTGTGTGTGTGTTACCATGGCCTGGCGGACGTGCAGTTCCTCGGAGGCGGATTGCGCCACTTTCTGGATGATGGGGGCGATGTTGGTCGGGCCGTACAGCTGGATCTTAGGGAGGCAGTTCTGATAGGCTTCTACTACACCCTGTATACCTACACACACACACACACACACACACACACACACATACACACACACACACACACACACAATTATATTAATAATATAGAATTATATTAATTCTAAATAAATTTGATTTTGTGAATCTGTAATATGAATTATGTGTGATTTGGCCCCGCCCCCTCAATTCCCTGGAGCTGGTCACTCGTAGCTGATTGTGTAGTAGTGTGAGATTCCACTGTGTGTGTGTGTGTGTGTGTGTGTGTGTGTGTGTGTTTTATAATAAATGAAACGCTCTATATATAGGCTGCACAGACA
Organism: Pangasius djambal; assembly: GCA_022985145.1. Lineage (NCBI taxonomy): Eukaryota > Metazoa > Chordata > Actinopteri > Siluriformes > Pangasiidae > Pangasius > Pangasius djambal. The sequence continues at coordinate 766,906 of CM040996.1, read as the reverse complement.
CTGTGAGACGAATTACATCAGGAGCTCATCCAGCTGACAGAACGCGGTAGTGTAGGTCACTGCACACAGAGACAAACAAACAAAGAAGAGAGGACGGACTGGGCAAGAAAAAAGAAAGGATGAAAAAAAGAAAAAAAAAGGAAATTGCTAAAAGAATGCAAAAGAATGAAAGGAACAAATAAAGGCACAACAGGGAAGCAAAAGAAAAAACAAGAAAGAAAAACAGAACAAAAAAACATGGCAGGAGAGAAAGAAAAATAAAGAAAATATGCATATGCAAACGGATGGAGAGGAGGATTTGGATGGAGAAATGAATGGAATGAGGGATGGAAAGATAGATGGAGAGGATGGATGGAGTGACGGAGAGATGGTTGGAAAGTTAGACAGAGAGATGGATGTAGTAGTGGATGGAGTGATGATAGAGTGATGGATGGGCAGATGATGGAGAGGTGGGTAGCGAGATGGATGGAGAGTCAGATGGGGAGATGGATGTAGTGGTGGATGGGGTGATGATAGAGTGATGGATGGGCAGATGATGGAGAGGTGGGTAGCGAGATGGATGGAGAGTCAGATGGGGAGATGGATGTAGTGGTGGATGGGGTGATGAATACAGAGTCGGATGGATTGATGAAGGGGAGACGGATGGAGAGACAGATGGAGAGTGATGTAGTGATGGTTGAAGGGATGGATGGAGTGCTGAGAGAAGGAGTGAGAGGTAGCAGATGGAGGAGTTGTTAATTGGCTGTGTTTTATGCAGCAGCTGTAACTGGCAGCGTCGCCTGAGAGTGTGTGTAAGAGCTGACGCTAATTACAGAGTGGAGGCACACACACACACACACACACACACACACACACACACACACACACATTCCTCCAGTTGAATTTTTTCAAACTGTAAAATTCCTTCAGAAATTGAATTAAACCAAATTATTATTCAAATCTATTTAAATAGTAATGAGTGTATAATGAATATTAATGAGCGCATATTGAATAGTGATGAGTTTACACTCTAACCGCGGCACACACTGTGTGAACATTATCAAAGAAAGAAAGAAAGAAAGATGGAAGGAGAGAAAGGGAAAGGGAAAGAAAGAAGATGAGGAATACCATAAAAAGGGCAATAAAAAAGGTAAAAATGACAAAAGAAAATCTGAAGAAAGAAAGAAAGAAAGAAACAAACACAAACAAACAAACAAACAAACAAACAAAGGCTGGAATAAGAGAGTGGAAAAGAAAGAACAAGGAAAAAGAAACAAACAAGCAAACAAAGACAGGTGGAAGAAAGAAAGAAAGAAAGAAAGAATGAATGAAAGAACAAACAAAGACCAGAAAAAAAAACAATATAGAGAAAGAAAGAAAACAAACAAATAAAAAAACAAGCGCACGCAGGTGTAGAGAGACAGGACGGAGGAGGAAGTGACTGCGGGTGGATGAGACGGAGAGAGCGAGTGATCAGAGTCGTCATACGAGGTGAGTCCAGGAATAGACGAGAGAAATCGAGTGACACCAATACAATGGAGGGGAGTGGAGCTGCTAATACACACACACACACACACACACACACACACACACACACACACACACACACACACAACTACCCTGATGTCATCCACAATGTATCAGTCCTACTCCTACACCACCTATCAGTGCATCAGAGGAAAGTGACCGCTACTGTGTGTGTGTGTGTGTGTGTGTGTGTGTGTGTTACAGTAAAATACAGAGTCACTGTTTCCACCCCAAAGTTGATTATTTTCCTCTAACAGCACGTCCCCAAGTGTTTTATTCCTCTTACGCCGCAGCAACTTTACAATCACAAGTTTTTACTTATTAAAGGACGACACATCGTACTTTTTGTCCTTTTATAGTTACATTTAATGTTGTGGAACGTCCATGTTCTCACACGTTGTTCCCTCGCCAGCATGTCTTTTTTCTCTCTCTAGAAGTTAATAAGATGAAAAAAAACGCAGCTTGCCGTGTTACCAAGAAACCGCGTAAACTCCTCTGTCCTGAAGATGTTACAGATTTTACTTTAAAGCGCTGACACTGGAGACTCCTTCCATCAACGTGAAATAAACGTCTCCATATCGACAATTACACGTTTTCTGATCTGAGACGCATCTGCTGTACACGTCCCTGTGAATGAGCTGTTACTATAGAAACATGAACCTATTAGAAGGAGCGCATTAATATAAACCAATCAGAATGCAGAACTCAGCAGCGCTGCGGTGTGATGATGACGGTCGTACCTGCACATTCAGGATTATCTTCATTAAAGCTCACAGCGAAGTCATGTGACACCTGGAGAAACAACAACAGGGAAATGTACAACGTGAATAAACTTGTACTGAATCTCTGGACTAAAGGGCGCTGATCATAGGGCATTTATAACAACTGACATAAGCCTCCATAAACATCTACCAGGCCAATACGCGTGAGTCTGCTTTTTCTTTTTCTTTAAATAAATTAGACATTTTTAAGCCTTTTTCTTAGGCTTGTTTTTATTCTCTGTTTCTTTAATATTATTATTATTATTATTATTATTATTATTATTATTATTATTATTATTATTATTATTACTGTTTTAAAGTGAATGTCGTAGTTAAAACCATTTACAAATCTGGTTCTATAATTACCAAACTAATTTTTAGTCAAGTCCACAGGATTGTAGTAAACACACACACACACAGTATGCAGAAGAGGAGCATCAGGGAAATGAGTTCAGGAAGCCAGCTGTGCCTCCAGGAACATCATCAGAGCTTCATAAATTACCTTAAAGTCGGGAGGAATCCGAGCTCCGAAGCCGAACGCCGGAAACATTTTATCACTGCGGGGCCAAAGCAGATGAGACGTTAGAGCTGACGAGAAACTGAGAGGAGACCTTTATTTAATCATGTATGGAAAATGTGTGTGTGTGTTGTGTGTGTTGGGGGTGTGTTTTTGTTTTGATGGGGACCATGTGTCCCCACAATGATAGGAATATCTGACAGTTTTGACCTTGTGTGTGTGTGTGTGTGTGTGTGTGTGTATGTGCGTGCGTGTGTGTGTGTGTCAGATTTCCCATTATCCCCTGCTCAAATCATCAGCGTCTCACACACATTTGCATAACTGCGTGTTTGCTTCCTGACGCTCGAGGCGCGTGTCCTGCTTTGAGATGATTTCACTCTGGAACCTTCTTTAGCGTGAGTCAAAGTCATGATCGGGTTCAAAACGTTTTTATCAGTGTTATGTAAGTAATGATCTCAACCTGAGCTTGACTGATAGTCGATGATCCATTTCTAATCAGATTGTTTGAATGATTAACCCGTTCAGACCCACATTAACCCTTAAAGCCAATGATTTTTTTTTTTAAACATTCAGGAACCTCATCACTGAGAATTAAGACACACATCTTTAGATCTACCAGAGCCAAAGTGAAGGAGACGGCGGCGTGACGCACTCACACGCAGACTGAACACACACTTTCTGCACACACGGTGCGAGCATCAGTGTAGCATGCAGTACCTCTTACACAAAATCATTCTTAATGCTTTGAAAGCATTTTTTTAAAAACTCCAATAAAGGCTTATAAAGGCACAAAGCATTACTACTTCCTGGATAAATTACAGATATAAGCATCAATATTTAATACTATTTTAATAAAGGTTCTTGGATCATATTAAACATCGATTATTAAAAAAAAGTGGTTTGTCCTTAAATGACAGAAACAGTGCATCCTTTCATATTACAGATCAAGTCATTCACACACACATAAGGAATGAATAGGACTTACTATCATACTGCAGCTTACAGGACAGTTATAAAGCTTTCTGAAAAGTGTTAATATAATGAACTCAGACATCAGATCTTATCACTTGTATTTCCACCAATGAACTTGGAGAATTCACAGATTTATCTGCGTAAAGATCCTCCTCTGACAGGATGAAGACCCCACGCTGCCGTCTCTCTTCTCCACCGTCTCATCTCTACTTTATCGACTCGGCACTGTCAATGTCGGCTCAACCTTACACTCAGAGCTCTCTAAATACGACCTTAAAGACCTTCAGCGTGGATCGAGAAGATACAGGCAGGAAAAATCAATACAGAATCCAGAAAAGAAGCTCAAAGTCCTGCTGAGCTTCATCCTGCTGTTCCACTCAACCTCCGTCCACCCCCTGACATCTTTACATTAAATCAGGGGAAAATATCTTTTGAGTAAATTAGAATAAATTCTGTATACTGCTAAACAAGAAAATCTGATTCAGTCAGACAAAAGCCGATTCAGAATGTCAAAAGTGATTCAGTTTGCCTAAACTGATTCACTAAGGCAAAAGTGATTCAGTTTGCCTAAACTGATTCACTAAGTTGAAACAGATTCAGTCCAGCAAAACTTAGTCACTAAGACAAGACTGACTCAGGCTATCAAAACTGATTCAGAATGGCAAAAGTGATTTAGTCTGCCTAAACTGATTCACTAAGGGAAAAATGATTCATTCTGGTAAAACTGATTCAGCCCAGCAAAACTGATTCACTATGGAAAACCGATTCATTAAGGCAAAACCGATTCACTATGGCAAAATTGATTCAATCTTTCAAAGATGACTCAGTATGGCAAAAATGATTCAGAACAGCCAAATTGATTCAATCAAATAGAGCCAATTAAATGCAACAAAATCAAGGAAAGGAGTCGATAGAGTGAAAGTGAGTCGGTGTGACAGAAAGGAGTTGGTCTGGCATAACTGATTCAGTAAGATCCTTTTCTCTACATTAGAATATTTTTCCACTGATGATCTCAAAGATCTGAAATGAATAACTTAAACCAAAAATCCGGCTTCCTGTTTATTCCTCTCGTAAGCTTTTATTAACAGACTTTCACATGGAATGGAAATGGAAATTTCACTCATCTCCAGTCCACGCATGAGAACACAAACTCTGTTTTACGTGTGAACCGACTCGCTCTTGGTTTCGAATGGCTCCTGTGGTGTGAAATCATCTCGTGTTTTAATTGGCTTTCTGTCTCACCTGTCATAATCCTGGCAGATCTCCCCGACAGCGACCAGCGCTTTGAGATACTCGTTGGGCTGGTACGGGTGGATGTAGTGTAAAGAGCAGCTGTTCCGCGGGTCTCCATTAGATGCCGTGAAATCAATAGCGACCTACAGAAAGGAAAGCAGCAATTACCCAGAAGGCAATGTGCCTGTTTCAGCCTCATTTTCAGAGTCTAATGTTAAACTCTCTCCATAGCTGTTTTTTTCTTCTTGTTAGAAGATTTGATATTAGTTTTGATACAAATTCCAGCTATGACAGTGTACATATTATCAAGCATCTAAAGTTATATGCAGGTGCAAAACATAATCGATTCAATACAAGAAAAGCGACTTCAAAAGCGACCAGAACGATTCATTGTGCCAAAACTGATTCTGTACCAAAATGATTCAGTGAATCGATATGGTTGAAGGGATTTAATAAAAAACAAAACTTTAAGCAAAATCTACATAACTACATCAATTCAGAAATAAGCTATACATTAAAACCGATCAAGTAAAACACAAAACTTGTCACTCAGTATGACTCAGTAAGGGAAAACTGATTTAATATAATGGAAGTGATTCAGTTTGGTAAATATGTGATTTAGTGCATCCACAGTGATTCAGTGCATCGACAATGACTCAGTGAATCAATGTTGATTAATAGTTTCAAGAGTGAGTCAGTGAATCAAAAGTGATTTGATAAAGCAATAGTGATTCAGTACATCAACAACGATTCAGTGAAACCACGGTCATATAGTGAATCAACAGTTATTTGGTACATCAGCAGTGATTCAGTGTGTCAAAAGTGATTCAGTGTGTCAAAAGTGATTCAGTGAACTGACAGTGCTTCACTAAATCAACAGTGATTCATCAGTAGTGATTCAGTGAATCAACAGTGATTCAGTATTAACCAATTCTCTGTGGAAGTGGCCCAGTTAGATTACTAGTCTAATATTTTTATTTTGGCGCACAGCGTTTACATGAATTAATAAAATATGTAAATATATGTGTGAAGTGTTTGCCGTCATGTTTCCACTTTAGTAAAATATTTCTATTCATCATTAGCACTGCAATTAAATGCTAATAGGATTAGCATGAAGGCAGAGCATATCAACACAGCCTAATTAAGCAAGTTGAACTGTTTAGGAGCTTGTGGGTAAATGGCATTGATTATGTGAGAGGCAGCGCACAGGCATGGCTAATGAGACGCAATCAAAGAGAAAGTGCATGCATAAAACCTGTCGTGAAAATTATGGCTTAAAAAAAACTTTAGGTGAATTAATCAGATGGGACACAAAACATTATGTAAAACAAGCACTCTTATTGAAACTTCTCTCCAACGCTCACATTAGTGCCAAATAAATCTGCAGCGAGTAGAAAATGATCTGCTAATGGCTGTGACTCACTGGTTTTAACAGTAATTGCTGTGTGGCTGTGATAGCGGCTGTGCGTGAAGAGGGCACAGAAAACAAGCATAAACACGGCCTTACTGGATTTGCATCATTGTGTTTGGCCTTGAGAATTTAATCATAAATAATAAACAGCAGGTAAAGAGCCATAAAATAAAAACTGTGTGTTGTGCAGTTAAGGTTTTTTTTTTTTTGTACTTACTGTAAACTGGATCTGGCATCCGCCCATGATGTAGTCAAGGAACGAGTGCATCTTTATAATCTGTGAGTGTGAGAGCAGATGGTGGGAAGAAGGAAATAAAGCTTGGAAAAAAAATGTCATTAACACTTAAACACAGATGGATTCACTACCAAGAACATTTGATTTATTTATTTATTTATTTACATACATTATTTATAGTCGCTTCATTAGTTGAATTTCATGCAGATCCCTTCAACTAAATGCTTCCTTGTGAAAAAATAAATCTAAAAAGGCTTCTTGGATTGTCTCTGTGGCGGAACCCTTAAAGGTTCTATGTTTAACCCTACAGCAGAGATCATCTTTACATTGCTAGTAAAAAACACTTAAAGCCATGTTAAAAGCATAATGTTTTATGGGGAACCCATAAAGATTCTATGTAGAACCCTTAAGGGAAGAAAGATTGCACCAAGAATGAAAGATTTCTCACAGCATCCTGCAACAAAGTGTTTCCCTGCAATCTTAGTAAAATGGTTAAATCTAGAACCTATAATGGTTCTGCAGTTGCCCCTGTGGGTGAACGTCCTTATTATGGGTTCCGCCATGAATATGAACCCTTAAAGGTTCTTTGTAGAGACCTAGAGATCATCCTCATGTCCTTCTTAGTAGATCATAAGGTTCTTGGATTGCTACGCTGGGGGGAACCCATACAGTTTCCATGTAGAACCATCAAAAAAAAGGTTTCATATCAAAACTTACAAAAAAGTGTTTCTCTGCAATCTTAGTAAAAATGGTTAAGTCTAGAACCAATAAGGGTTCTTGGGGAACCCTTAAAAGTTCCATGTGGAACACTACTACATTGCACTTAACTAGGCTTCTAGAAACAGGTTTATCTAGAACCCCTAAAGGTTCTTTGTTTGTACTGGGGGTAACCCCTTAAAGGTTCAAAATCAAGTCTCAAGAGTTTCGCTACACTTATAGAAAATAACGTTGATCTAGAACCCTTAAAGCTTCTTTGATTGTTCTTGGTGGAAACCTTTAAAAAGTTCCATGTAGAACTCTACAGTAGAGTGCTTCCATACACTCCAAAAAAAGAAAGTTACGTAGAATATTCTGTGGTTCTTCAGTTGTACCTCTGGGGGAACCCTTAAAGACTCTACATAGAACCTTACAACAGAGTGTTGTACACCATGAGAAAAAGTTTAAACAAAGGAATGTTAAAGGATATTTGTTTGTTCCCAGCAGAATCTATGTGTAACTCTACAAATGTCTTTCCAAGGAAGATAAGACTCCCAAACTAGGTGAAGAATCTTTGGAGAACCCTTGGGGGAAAATCCTTCTTTTAAGAGTGAAAAATTAAAACATTTGATCTGTATTTAAAATTAAACCTGTAAAAATAAATTTAACCCAGAATAGAATAGTTCTAGAGTTGATATTACCTTACACTGATTCAGAATGACAATCCCAGAGTTCCTGTAATTCTTCTTCTTGATTTTATATTTGGGGTTTATGCACTCCCACTGCACCTGGATATGGCACACAGACAGACAGACAGACAGACAGACAGACAGACAGACAGACAGAAATGCAGACAGACAGACAGAGATGCAGGCAGACAGACAGACAGACAGGCAGACAGACATAGAGGCAGACAGACAAACAGACAAAGAGGCAGACAGACAGACAGACAGACAGAGAGGCAGACGGACAGACAGACAGAGAGGCAGACAGACAGACAGGCAGACAAACAGACATAGAGGCAGACAGACAGACAGACAAACAGACAGAGAGGCAGACAGACAGACAGACAGAGAGGCAGACAGACAGACAGGCAGACAAACAGACAGAGAGGCAGACAGAGAGGCAGACAGACAGACAGAGAGGCAGACAGACAGACAGACAGAGAGGCAGACAGACAGACAGACAGACAGGCAGACAGACAGGCAGACAGAGATTACAATATTGTTGAACTACAGACAGTTTTGCCAGCTTTTATTTAGAGAAACAGAGGGATATCTCAGCTGTACATTACTCAGGATAAAGAGCGTCATCATTCTGTTCATATCTCCAGCTCCTTCTCACACAGCAGCATGCGAGAAACACAACACAAGCCGACACAATAAGGCCTGATGAAGGAGACGTGCCATTGTGCCATTGACTCGCTCCAAAATAATTTAGCCAAGCGCCTGCCATGTTGAGATATCGCACCCGAGTCTGCTGTGAGCTCACAGTTCGGACAGAAGCGAGACTCGTCCGTCACCCTGAGCAGGTTCCTGACAGCGCTGAATAATAATAATCTCTCATTCTTTCTTTTAGCACTAAATCCACCAGAAACAGGCATGATATTGTAAAAGTGCTTCATTCGGCTTGTACTGTCCTCCCATTGTATGATACTCCATCCTCGGTCACTCCATCCTCACCTGCAGCTCAACAATGAAACCTCTTTTCACTTTGCTTCTGATAACAGTAACGTTACTGGTACAGTACCGTAAATACTGGAGCATAACGTCTACCATAAGAAGAATAACCAATACAAATGTGTTTTTATTTTATTCAGAAATAAAAATATCAACACTTGCTAGACAGCAAAATACTTATGAGACTTGTACACTAGAGCAACATGTAGTCCAGAAAATACGGTAAATACGATGTTAATTGTATGTCCTTTCCTTCTTAGATAAGAAAGAAAATAAATAAATATTTCCTGCTTTTTCTGAATATCACAGTTACCTGGTGTAGTTCGTCTCTTGTGGGCATGGTCAGATATGGCAGGATATAAAAGTTGTGAACAGAGAACTGAAGAAATGACCACACACACCATACGACTGCTCAGAGTTTGGATCTGTTTCTTTATCTAATTTGCATACAATTGAGAAAATGTCATTTGTTGCTGAAATCGCAGCTCCATGTCGTACACGTCCACACAAAATGAACGATCGCCTGTCACTGTGTGTTAGTGTACGCTGATTCAGGTTATGCGGATGCTCCTGACTTTAAAATGGACCAAAATACAATTTAGCAGGTCCATCTGAGCTCTGACCCACTGTAACGCAATTACACGCAATATTTCTGCACTTGTGTGTAGGCCAGGCTGTAATGGAGGGAGAGAGAGAGAGAGAGAGAGAGAGAGAGAGAGAGAGAGAGAAATTCCTGCCACCTCCAAAATATCTAAATATCGCTCACATCGACGTGCAGAAACATTCTTCTCACCGGCATTTTTTCTAGATGAGGAATATCAGTGATCTAAGCAGCCATGGTTCTGTATTAGCAGCCGTAAGGTTATGAGTTAAAACCCCACAAATGCCGCTGTAGCATCTTTGACAAAATGTTTGTAATTTATAGCACATTTTAAAAATAGATGTGGGAATGATGATGATGATGATGATGATGACGACGACGACCCTGAGATTTTACTCAGCATGACGCTGTGCGAGTCGGCTGTGAATAATGACGCTAATTTCAGGGAAGCCTTTTAGCCGACGACTCTTTTCAAATCTGAAATGAAAAAGACGGCGTTCACAAGTGCTACGGCATTTTTAACGAACCCGTGCATGCCTGAAAGTGCCCGAGATTTATGCTAATAAATGTAGAGGAAAACGACAAGAGAAGAACTGGAGAAGAAGAAATGTGATGGAACCTGATCTGCCTGAGACCCAGAATCAACCGTACACCTTTCATCTGCTCATCTCCTCTCAGCCCATCACACTTCTTCCTCCTGCTTTATTCCCCA
>CM040996.1:736462-746576 GCA_022985145.1 Pangasius djambal | reverse complement strand
TGTGATATGGATGTGATGTAGGTGTGATATAGGTGTGATATAGGTGTGATATAGGTGTGATATAGGTGTGATATAGATGGGATATAGGTGTGATATGGATGTGATATGGATGTGATATAGATGTGATATAGGTGTGATATGGATGTGATATGGATGTGATATGGATGTGATGTAGATGTGATGTAGATGTGATATAGGTGTGATATAGATGTGATATGGATGTGATGTAGATGTGATGTAGATGTGATATAGGTGTGATATAGATGTGATATAGATATGATATAGGTGTGATATGGATGTGATATAGATGGGATATAGGTGTGATATGGGTGTGATATGGATGTGATATGGATGTGATATAGGTGTGATATAGATGTGATATAGATGGGATATAGGTGTGATATAGGTGTGATATGGATGTGATATAGATGGGATATAGGTGTGATATGGATGTGATATAGATGGGATATAGGTGTGATATAGATGTGATATGGATGTGATATAGGTGTGATATAGGTGTGATATAGATGTGATATAGATGGGATATAGGTGTGATATAGATGGGATATAGGTGTGATATAGGTGTGATATGGATGTGATGTAGATGTGATATAGGTGTGATATGGATGTGATATAGGTGGGATATAGGTGTGATTATGGATGTGATATAGATGTGATATGGGTGTGATATGGATGTGATATAGGTGGGATATAGGTGGGATATAGGTGTGATTATGGATGTGATATAGGTGGGATATAGATGTGCCTCAACTGCAGTGAAGGTACACCTCAGGATAAAGTTAGAAAGAGGTTGAAGCTTCACTGAAGTTCAGTGATCAAAGACAGAACCTTGTTCTACTCGCCCATAAGCGAGACCCTGGAGTCTTATAAACTAAAAGACTGCAGAGAGACATAAAAGAGGCTGAGCAGGAATGAAATAAGGATGAATATCATCCAGAGTTCACTCTTAGATACACTGCAAAAAAATATCAACTGTACTGACATCTGAAACAGAACCAGACTGATGTCCTGGGAAAGGAAGAACCTTCACTTAACACCAAGATCTGGCAGTACGGAAAAGTGACGGTGCATTTAGATTATGTATGAACTAATCTAGATTTTACAGAGAAGCAGACATCACCACAACGCCGAGAGGAACATCCCATCCCAGGTCTAATTTTTCACATTTTACAACCCTGGGAAACTCCAGGAATTAGTTTCAGTCTCTTGGAATGTCAAAAACAAATTCCTGGAGATTTTTGTTACTGATAATAATAATAATAGCCATTCCTATTTGTTGTGTACTTTGCTTGCAGTTTATTTTGCAGTTTGGAAATTTTTTCACAGCAGATTTCCAACAATGGATTAAAAACCTGGGCCTCAGAACCCAGAACTGCAAAGCACATAGCAACTAGCTGCGCGCTTCAGGCTCCCAGCAAGTTTATTTTACAGTATGGATGTGTGAATATGTGTGTGTGTGTGTGTTTGTTTACCTGTCCCAACGTACACTCCATAGCCCCCAGGCAGTCGGCCTCCTTGGTGCCGTTGTGGCTGCTGCTGATGTCATACAGCTCAAAGCGGAGACGCTGCACTTCCTCGAAGTAGTAGTCGAGGGTGAACACTTTGGAGAACGTGGGGTTGATGGAGCTCCGGATCACCTCCGTCCTGTCCACCTTCAGGGACATGGCAAGAGTCAATATTTATTACAAAGAATTCTGGATTCTGATTGGTCAGAAGGTGTTGGTTCATTTTCTACAACAGCAGCTCTGACATTAGTGCAGGTTTATATTAATATGTTATCATTTCTATAGTAACGATAGAGCTCATTAACACGGACGTGTACAGCGGACATTCTACTAAAAAGCATTAAAGAATTATTTTCTGTGAGGAGAAATATGTTTCTGTAACATGTATGGAAGGAGTCTCCAGTGTCAGCACTCTGTAATAGTCAGAGATAAAACTGTAACGTTTGTAAAGTTGTAAAGTTTTCAGACATCTTCGGGACAGAGGAGTTTACGCTTCTTTGCGGATTCTCAGTAACATGACGGGTTTTTTTTGTCTTATTAACTTCGGGAGACAGAACAAAGAGAGGTTTACAGCTGCTATAACGTAAGCGAGAACAGGAACTAACATGTTTCACAGACATTCCACAATGTTCTAAATGCATACATGTTTATTATATATAAATGAAAAAAACATATATGTTATTTGAATAAAATTTAATCACATCGTCTTCACTTGTTCACATCTGTACAATTTGGTCATGAGATGAGACAGTGGCCAAAAACCTTTTTAAAAACCATCTGCCTGTAAAGCCAGCGATTAAATGATCAACCTTATCATTTTTGAGGTCATCTCTATATTTATACTGTATATAATATTTACAACTGTATACACATGGAATTTGGTTTATATTTGGCATGCTAAACAATCAGTGTATTGGAAAATGTATCATGTGATATCAGTGAATCGTGGCAAACTTTAAAATAAACTCTACAAATCATCAAAACTGTTCAATTTTCAGTTTCTTTTTTGTAATTTTGCAAAGGAGTGCAAAGGATTTATATTAGCTTGCAACATATTGTTCATAAAAAGCTGAATTATTGTTTGAATCCTCTTTCAATCTAGTATTCGCATTCACAAGCACAAGCCTGTGACCTTATCAAAGCCCTTTTTATTGTATATACATTTCTGTACACTACGATTTTATCCTTGATGTTGAAACCTGCACATACACTTCCATCAGGATTCTTCATATTATTCATCACTGAGCTGAAGACAGATTTGGGGATTTTAAACTAAATCTTACTTTACTTAACTATAAAGTCTACAGCGAGATGCCTGGAGCGAAAGCGCCCCATGATCAGAGCGTGGTTTTCGCTGTACTGTTCATCTGAACCCTGCGGATTTCCATGTACACGCCTCGGTAAAGTTCCTGTGAGGCTCGAGGAAAAAGATAAGGAGTTAATGACTTTCATACCTACTATCCGACTTCAGCGATTTATCTGAGACTGAGCCACAGACAAAACACAGCGTGTCTGATTAAGCCTAGACAAGAGAGGAGACGAACACGAGAAACCAGAGGAGTACATTCTGAAATTCTAATGTCCCTAGCACAGAGTTCTATTATTAGCCATGTTAGCTGTTTTGTGAGGTGTAAGGTGGAAATTATGGTGTGAGGCTAAATGCCACTAGAAAGGAGACTAACATTATGCTAAATAATGTAGTAATTTTCTTCATAATAATAAAAGTTGTAGTGGCGAGCCAGCTAGGAGTAAATAACAGACATCATGCTAACTGTTTTGCATTTTTTTTCATTCAACAGACATGAATCGAAATGAAAGATGCAACAAATATTATACGATATACATCATGATAACTGGCCCAAGCCAGAGGAAAATGCTGATGTAGTATAATGATAAAAGCTATAGTAGCAAGCCAGCTGGGAGTAAACAACAGACTTACTAGTCTGAAAAATGATGTTGCATAATAATCATAAATAAAAGGTGCGACTGACCAGAGAGGTTGCTTGAGTATCTCAATAACTACCCCAAAACCAGAAAAAAACACAAGTAATAGAGTATAATAATAGTAATAATAGTAATATTAATAATAACAATAATAATAATAAAAACTGTGACCCTGACTCGGATAGAGCATCTGCTGAGGAGAAATGAATGAATGTAGCAGCGAGCCAGCCAGGAGTAATCAACAGAGTTCATGCTAACTGGTTCACATTTCATCTTACTCAATATTAGCCATTAATAAGAATGAAAAATGCAGCAAATAATATACAGCATACTGTCCATTGTGCTAACTGGTCTAAAACCAGAAAAAAACAAGCTCTAATGTTACAGAATAATCAAAGCTGTAGTGGCGAGCCAGCTAGGAGTAATTACTAGGTAAGCATTAGGTAACTGATGTGAGGATGAAGCTTCATTTTTCAGAAATGAAATGTAATAGACTGAAAAAGAAAAAACAAATTGCACAACAGAGATTAAGCTAACTGCTTCCTGTTTGTTTGTTTGCTTGTATTTTATTAGCCAGTGGGATTTGGTATGTAACATAAAATGATTAGCCATATTTCCTTTCTCAAACAACTGACATAAAATTAAGTTATAATTGATACGAACTAGAATAGATGCTAGATCTGATACTGCAACTTTATGCTAGCTTTGTACACTATGTATGTATATAAGCTACATGCTCACCTTGATGAAATATGTTGCCACTTTCTCAGCATAGCTGTACAAATAGCTCAAATGAAATCAGAAATCAAAAAGATACACAGCTGTGTAGGACCTGTAAGGGTGCCATTTCTTTTGGGAGTCTTTTTGTCCAGTTTTTGGTTAGGCAGGGAGAAAGGAAAGATTTTCTTTCGTATTTGTTTACAAATAAGATGAAAAATCTCAGTTAGCGATGTTGTTTTGTTTATTATTTTGTCACTACTCACCCCGATGCTAATTCACCCCGATGCTAATTCACCCCGATGCTAATTCACCCCGATGCTAAGACAGCTTCTTTTTCTGCTTCTTTTTCTATATTATTAATGCATTTTCATCAAAATGATAAATCTGGTGTCTACATTATGACTCTCACTTGCAAATAGAACAAGTCTGAGGTTAACTTGTTTTTAGCCATAGCAGCAACGAGATCATGCTAACTTCTTCCTGATTGCTTTCTTTCTTTCCTTATTAGCCATCTTAGCATCTGTGGTAAGTTTCACTGGAGAAAATAAGGCCTTTGGTGGAAACCATAAATTAAATTCCAACTCCGACTCCTCCAAACTTTAATCTCGACCCTGAGCTGCTGAGGACGCAGACTGTGTGGACCGGGTGTGTGTGAGAAAATCGATCTCTAGTCTGGAGCAATCTGAAGATAATGATATGGAACTGCAGAAGCAACGCAGCGTCTCTGAAATGAAATTCTGTAACTGGAGAAAAACTTTTTCCTGGAGGCCGTTTCAGTGAAAGTGGCTCGTCTCATCTGTAACCTGAGACGGAGGTTAGTCTCAGCCGCTCGCGTCTCCTGCGCCGCAGCAGCAGCTCCACCTTCTATCTGCTCCTCACTCCAGCTCCGCTCTGTGACCTCAAACACACGGCTAAAAGCAGTCGCATTCAGAGCCTCGGAAATAAAAACGGATATTCTTCCGATTTAATGCTATTTCATGCTCTCTCTCTCTCTCTCTCTCTCTCTCTCTCTCGATCTGTCTCCCTCTGTCTCTCTCTGTCTCTCTCTCTATTACTCTCACTCTCTATCTGTCTCTCTGAAAGCATCTTTCTCTGTCTTTCTGTTTCTTTCTCTCTCTCTGTCTCTCTCAATTTCTTTCACTATCTGTCACGCTCTCTTTCTCTCTCTCTATCTATCTCTATCTGTCTCTCTGAAAGCATCTCTCTCTGTCTTTCTGCTTTTCTCTCCCTCTCTTTCTCTCTCTCTCCCTCTCTGTCATTCTCTAACTGTCTCTCTCTCCTGTGTTTCTGTCTATCTGTCTCTAACTGTCTCTTTCTATGAAAACATCTTTCTCTCTCTTTATGTCTGTCTTACTCTTTATCTCTCTGTTACCTCTATCTATCTATCTATCTATCTGTCTGTCTGTCTGTCTGTCTCACTTTCTCTCCCTCTCTCTCTCTCTCTCTCTCTCTCTGTTTGCTGAGGATGTGAGGATGTGATGGAGGATAGGGGATTTCATCACTCATCGGTCAGTCAGACACAAAAATGGCAGCAGCTGATTTCCTCCGAGACCTCGGAGCTGTGCAACTTTGTCGTTTCCTCCACAATCCTCCTGAGCAGAAACACAATGCAGGAAAGCAATTCAGACTCTAAACTTTCCTCAACTTTTCCAATCAAAACGTTCCGCAGGTTGAACTCCGCTGGTTATTGGATCGGTTTGGAGAGAGGAAGCTGATGTCACTAACAAGAAAGAAAAGCTGGAGCAGCAATGCTATCATGCTAACACATCCCTGTTCACTGTCACTCGCTACTAGCTAGCTGATGCATAAAATGAGACATGATCAATTCATTATGAAGAAAAAGTGTGTGTGTGTGTGTGTGTGTGTGTGTGTGTGTGTGTGTGTGTGTGTGTGTGATTTTTGTGGCGATGATGCTGCGAAGAAGTAGAGCGAAGAGCTTACATTTATCTTGTACCTTTCAGCTACAGAAGAGAGTGACAGAGGAAAGAGAGCGCAAGAGAAGGGACTGATTCACTGATTTATTCAGTAGTTTTCGCTCCGAGGTCAAAGGTTAAGCTCAGTCTGCCCGGATGCAGCAGTAAATCAGCAGCGGATGGATCTGATGGTCTGAAACAGGGTTCCCCGAGGGTTCCTGACCCACATCTGGAGAAGTTCTCCTTTAAAAATAGATGTCAGATTTCTGAAGCAGCGCCTGATGTTCACAAGAGCAAAGTGTGATGTTGCTGACTTACTTTCAGCGAAAACACAGAGTGGAAACTGGAGAAAATATCTCCTCTTCTCCTCACACACACACACACACACACACACACACACACGCTTCCTCTCATATCCTTCTCTCCCTCGATTAGACAAATATTACTGACACGCTACATTCACCAAAGCTTTTATTCACATCTCAGTACAACTGTAAGAAAGCTTACTTTCTTTCTTTCTTGAGAATGTATGAAAGAAAGAAAGAAAGAAAACAGGAAAGGCAAGAAAGCAAGCAAGAAAGATGTAAACAAACAAACAAACAAACAAAGAGTGAATGAATTAATGTATGAAAGAGCGATATAAAAAGAAATAAAAGAAACAAGAGAGGGAAGAAAATGGGAGGAAGGAAGAAATGAAAAAAATGAGAGAGGAGAAAAAGAGGACATTAATAAAATAAAGTTAATAAAAGTGCCTATATTCTTATATATATATGAGGACAATCAGTTCCCACGAAAATATAAAAACACAAGTGCGCACACACACACACACACACACACACACACAGTAATAAACGTCTCCACTTTTGCCTGAGAGTATCCGACTACGGTGTTAAATCAAGGAGCTGCATTCTCAGTGTCAGGGCTGTCATGTTTCTTCCCTGCGTGTGTGTGTGTGTGTGTGTGTGTGTGTGTGTGTGTGTGTGTCTCAGGATGATCAGGAAGCTGGTTGTGAGTTGTGTGCAGAGGCCACTGTGGAAATCCGAGGCTTTTCCTGTATCAGTAAACGCATCTTTAAACAAAACAAAAGCCCTGAATCACTTTTATAGGAAGATCTGAACATCACCGAGATTTTTTTTTTTCAGTCTAATCACTAAATCCTGCTCCAGAAGGCTGGCAGTTTCAGAGGACGTGCAAACACGGCTTGCGGAAAATCCCAGCTCACGTAAGCGCTAGATCTCCATTCAGTGCACAGCGTATCACTCACACAAAGCTTTGTGGAGTTAAGATGGTAGTTTTAGCTTCTTTAACAGGTTCTAGCTCAGAACTCTATCTGATAGCGAAATACTTCCTGCACAGAATGTATAAGGATCACTCAGATGGACGAAAGGAGAGAAAGTTAAGCGCACAGCCAGGATTTAATACTGAAATTCCACACATCAGTATTCAGAACTCAGAACTACAGACTGAAGTGCTATTCAGAAGTTGCGTGAGAGTTTCGTTAACTAGGACTATTCGTGACTATATACTAGACTCCTGTTAGATTTATTTCAACGCTCGCCATCTTCTCATTCATACATAAGCCAGTGCGTAACCCGAGTCTGAATACGCAGAACTTTCCCCGTGCAAACACTGATGTAACTTTTGCACTGACTTCGCTGACTCTGACCTGCACTGAATATTTTAATCATTAGATCATTTAAATTATTCTAAAGTTTCTGTCAATTTGCTAGCTGCTCATCTCGGACCAGTTTCTCCGTCTGCTAAAACAAGACTTTTCAGAAGTTCACTTTGCTCTGAGAGACACTGATGTCTTACGAGCGTCTTATAAATCAATCACGCAACTTTAATGGAACGAGCAATGAAATATTGATTTAAAGTGCACTTGTATATTTGCGACTCGACCATCAATAAGTCATGCAGTGGATGTTGTTCTGATGATGATACATCACAACAGTGGAGCTTCTCATTTACATCTGAATTAATAACGTGTGCCGATATTCAGCTTTCATATTATAGGACTTTAGCACAAATTTAGAGAAGCCATCAGGAACCATGAAGAACAACAAGTTCTTCTAAACTACCATTATACAGACCATTAGAAACCACTAAAAATCCCCATAAGCCCCTGCACTTTTGCAGGAGCCCTGTGGAAAGTTCTGGGAGCGACAAACACACACACAGGATGGAGATGGATGTAGACTTTAATAAATAAATAGATGATGACGTGGCACTTGAGAGAATCCATCAGCTGCAGCTGCAGAGTTTTATCTTCTCACATGCACTTTCTCACTTTTTACATAATTCATACACCTTCAAGCTGCTTGAGCCTCAGTGTAAATCTCTCGACCGACTGAGCACACACTCGCTCGGAGCACACACTCGCTCGGAGCACACACTCGCTCCAAAATTACAATTACTGCAAACACGAGGGGAACATCGCATGCATTAGCATTTGTAAGTGCTCGGATTTTCACACAGCTGAGAATCTGAGAATCTGAATAATTTCCTGTTCACGTGAATGACTTTTCAAAAATATCTTCGTCCACGTGAAAACGCAAAAACGCTTTGAAAATGCTGACATGTAAACGGCAGCCCAGTAGGTGGCGATAGCGGGTCATAAACGGTTACATTAAGTGGCTCAAGAATAACGCTAAGAGCTGCGTATGGAGCGTACTGATGTACCGATGAATACATGAACTCAGCAAACATTCAGTCCACGTGAGAACCCAACACACTGCCACATTACTGAACGTGAGCTTTTTAATCCCTAACCGCGGTTAAATAAATAAATAAATAAATAAATAAATAAATAAATAGAAAATTTAAAAAACGCCCGCTGCTGTGAATTCTTTACTGGGTCATGTGGCATCCCAGTCCCAATGCACACCTCTAATAACGAGCGTTAATTTATCCTTTCTGTTTTGAGACGTTACTGACCTACAAACATCATTTAGTGCACACTGTATAGAATACAGGACAGAGTAAAAAGTGAGTCGTGTGCAATTAGAGACGCAGCTTCAGTCCCAGTACACACATAGGAGTTCACACACTGCACATTTTTGTGCTTTCGCTGCTCAAAATCGTCTGATTCAGCCCATCAGATCTGCTTTAACAGGACGAGGGGAAGTGCACGGGGCAGGAAATCACCTCTCAGTGGACTCTTCTGGAGCTAAAAACCTCAAGCGCAGCTGCTTACTTAGAAGCAATTAACATTAACACAACACAGCACAGCTGTTTCTCAGCTCGCATACGTTAGCTGCGGTCAGACTGCTGCTACCTCCCTAGTGCACTTCGTGCCACAGCAGTGCTGAAAAACAGCAATGACATTATGACACTTCATAAGTATCTTTCTAGCTAATGCTGGATAGCTAATTCTCGCTAAGCTACATGTGATTTGGCAACAGTCGCCTCTAGTCTGTAAAACTTTGAAACCGTAGCACTTCAAAGTGGGACACACCCAGGACAGAAGTGCATCAAAGTGGGACACACGCATGACAGAAGTGCATCAAAGTAGGACACGCCTATGACAGAAATTTGCTTTAATGTGGGACATACTCATGACAGAGGTTCTTCAAAGCGGGACACGCCCATGACAGAAGTTTTTCAAAGTGGGACACGCCCATGACAGAGGTTCTTCAAAGCGGGACACGCCCATGACAGAAGTTTTTCAAAGTGGGACACGCCCATGACAGAGGTTCCTCAAAGTGGGACACGCCCATGACAGAGGTTCCTCAAAGAGGGACACGCCCATGACAGAAGTGATTCAAAGTGGGACACGCCCATGACAGAGGTTCCTCAAAGAGGGACACGCCCATGACAGAAGTGATTCAAAGTGGGACACGCCCATTCCAGTGGTGCTTTAAAGTGGGACACACCCATTCCAGTGGTGCTTTAAAGTGGGACACACCCATTCCAGTGGTGCTTTGAAGTGGGACACGCCCAGGACAGAGTTGCTTTGATGTGGGACACGCCCACGCCAGTGGCAATTCACAGTGGGACACGCCCACAACA